>JXXA01004748.1:0-28453 GCA_000956255.1 Anopheles punctulatus | reverse complement strand
AGCTGCTGCCCCCGGATAGGGGACACCTCCCGCACCGGCCGCACCATGCTGCCCCGCACCGGGAACGTTCCAACCGTACGATGGCGGCTGACCACCGGGGGCACGTTGGGGAGACCCGCCGGGGGGCGAGGAATACACTGGCGCCGGAGCGGCCGCGGCCGGTTTCGGTGCAGCCGCGTGGCTCGGCGAGTAGCTCAGCTTGGCAATGTCCGCGTTGGCGTAGCCACGGTGGGCGGTCGGTTTCGTTACACGCGACACGGCCACCTTCCTGCCGTGGGTCGCATTCGGCAGGGAAAGCAGCGCACAGAAGCAGATCGCTAGTAGCTGCTTATTTTTAGGCGAAAGTGGCCGCAACATCGTGCACCGGTTGTACCTGTCTGCCTTGCACACAAACACACAGCGAACGGAGCGTCTATCGAAGCACCGAACCGAAAACTCGCCAATCGAACACTGATCGAAGTGGCCAACAGCCCGCTTGTGGCTCTCCTATCAACTAATAATAGCCACCGTCGGAGCCGCCCGCGAAACAACCGATTTCCGCCGCACACTAGATCGGCAGGGAAAATTTACATAAAATCCAACCAGCGATTCCGCTGCTCAGGTGGAGTGGTGGAGATGCTACAAAAAAAAAGTTCCCCGACACCGGCCTACTTCGCTCTCGGTAGAAACGCTCGAATTCGAGCCTTCTATCGGCGGGTAATTCACACCGTTCGTCCGCCCCGTACTCGTGATGCTGTACTGCTCTCTCTCGCTCTCTCGCGTACGGGTACTTCACACGCTAATCCACTCCAACAGTCACACACGCACACACGTACGCACACTCTGGTCACAAGATCTGTCCGTGATGATGGCGATGCTGGTACACCTTCGGGCTGGATGATCCTCTGCTGCCAACTGCTGCCGTCGGATGTGCCTGTTGTGCTGAGAGGCTAGTAGTCCGATGTGCACTAGTACCGCGCTCGATGGTGTTATCTATCTGATTCGCCGGCGACGACGACGATCCCCCTTCGCTATCACATGCAAATATACGGTGGGAGAGAGAGGAAGAGAGGAGAAAAAACAGACACCAATGCAATGAAAAGCAGCCGTGTAAACAATGAGCTGTTCAGGTGAGGTGTTTTGTTCGGCGTAGCTGCTGTGGCATCGATCTTCGTGAGGTGATAATGACCGTGCGGCGAACCACAAGCCAACGTGAGCGATGAGGTATATCCGAATTTGCATTCGCATTCGGCTCACCAAGCGCCCCGCTCGGTGACAGCTGACGTCGATGGCCGCTAAAGATGTCAGGGGTACGAGAACTTGCACGCAACAAAACAAACAAACGCACTTAGCCTTTCGGGCGATGATAAGACGGGAAGGTTTACGGAGGGATTTCGCGAAGCCCACCGCCACGCCGCACCCTAATCCCGATGTACTGGAAAGAAGACACACGGTACGTTATCTTACCTTACACGGAGCTGCTGCTACTGCTTGGTCCGACTTCACCTTGCGCGCGCTCGAGTGTTTGTGCTTTCCACCGCTTTCTGCAACTTCGATGGAGCCTCCAGCGGGAAGTTTAATCCAACGCCATCACGACCACCACCACCACCGCAGGTAATTAGGCATACACATTCCTACTTCTACCAGCCGTACAGCTACCAGCGACGATCCGGGGGAAACAAGCAAAAGAGAGAAAGCAAGAAAGACCACACACTCTTTGCTTGCCGCTTGAGGTCCTTATTCCTGACCGCTTTTACGTCCGGCTTTCCGGTGTGTGCGTGTGCACACCTTTGCCGTTATTGTTGCTTCCCTTTCGGTAGTCCTTGACGTGCGGTCCTTGAAAGGACATTCGCAGAGTGAACAAAGGCGGAGGGGAAAACGATTAAACTGCTTACATTTGGGTGATATTTTGTGCTTGGCGGCAAAAAAAAACAATCCCAATTCCCTCGGTACGACCGTAAACTCGTCGTAACGATTGTTTGCGCTTGGAAAGGTAATTGTTTGAATCGATTTTCCATGATTTGATTTTATTTAAAAAAAAAAAACTCTCCCCCTTTCTCACGTGCAGTCGGGAATGTTCTCTATCGCTCGTTCACCTTGAATCATCTCCATGGCCAACTGCGCTCCCGTTCTAATTCATCGTTCCAACCGTGAACCATAATCTTCTCAGCAATGTGTACCACTCTGCTGCTATATATCGCACACATCACATCACCCTGAGCTGGCCGGTGTGTTAATGTGAATGACGCTGGAACTCTACGATAACCATTATCGTAATTTATCCATCCGATTACAATTTTCCACCGCGATGCCTTCGCGCTATTGTCATTTAACAATCCATAGTGCCTAGTTCCGCCGACGCAATCGCGAGTGGCGCACGGAGAACGATATAATGATCGCCCGGAATAGATCTTACAAGGCACCGCGCTTAATGCGTCTTTGAAGGTTTGTTAGCCCATTCCACCCGGAGAGGACAAAAATTACTTCGGTTCTGATGAAATGTGTAGCGCGGTAGCGTAGGAGTCTAATGATCGGGGGTCAAGCCAGGAAGCGTACGAGCGTGACACTTCTTCTAATGACAATTTACGTCAGGCGTGAAGAGTGTTTTTGTTTTTTGGGCGCCAGCCATGCACACTGGAAGCAGTTACATCGGGAAACTTTCTCTCTTATCAATCGATTGGCCCAGTTTTTGCCGTTTTGACTGTTCAACGTGCCCTGCAAGCGTTTCCTAGACCGTTTGGTGAGGTAAAAAACCCGAAGCTGGCAAGGCAGCGTTCCACTTCGTTTGGTTTTCCCTGTAATTAACGATCGGTTCGCGAAATAGCAACGCACCGATACCGGGTGAAGTGTGTTTGTTGTTTAAGACACCAGTAGTGCGTGCGTGGGATATCTTGAGCGTTTTTTTTGGAGAAGATAGTGCAGCGTTATTTCAGGATGTCGTTTACGAAACTGTTGTCATTGATTGAATATTATATGTAAACTTTATATCCTTTCTGAAAGTGAAAAGTTCTGATAGTGATGATAGTGAATTGTTCAGAAGTTTTCTTATCACGTGCCAATTTTTATCTAAGTTGAATATTCTGCAAAAAAATCGCAGCTAAACTGAATTCAACAAAAGTATCGGTTTTTAAAGCGATAACGTTCAAAATTAAAAGTTTTAAATTGAATTTGAATTTTCAAAAAGCTTTGGAAATCAGCTTTACACAGCTTGCACACAACACCCTCATTTTGTGTACAAGTTGCATGGTATTGCCTCGCTTACTTATCACATAACTTCGGGGGCAGAATGCATACTTGGCCGGGTTGTTGTAAATTATTGTATAATTAACTTATTTATCCGAAATATAAAAGAACAAACTAAAAACCTCGAGATTTTCACACAATGTCATCAATTCTGCTGCCTGTAGAACGAAGACCCATTGCTCCGTTTTAGATTATTCACATTCTTTATTTGCTACACCCTCTCCTCCCCACGTTAGCCCTTGAAAAATGAGCCCGATTTCGACACGAGCCATCGAAGTGGATCCAGCTCCGGTACGTTGGGTTTGTCGATCAGCTGTTCGGTTGCCACAGTGGACGTTCCGTTTACCGGTGGCGTTCCGCAATCGGAAGTGGGTGCTGCGTTTACGGCGCGCCAAAACACGAGAACTGCGAACAGCACGGCACCGATCCAACCCAATCCAGCGACGCTCCGACTCCGACAATGCCACATGGTTCGACGAAGAGCGTTCGATTGCTACTGCGCGTAGCTCGATGTTATTGTTTGCTATTTGTTTGCTTCGAGCCCGTGGGGTGATAAGATGCTGCACACGATGACTAGAAATAGGTGGTATACGTATTGCGGGGACGGTAGAGTTGAGATGGGACAGCCGGGAGTCTTTAGAAGCCAACTGCAACTGGATGAATGGCGACGGCGAGCGCTGAGATAGTGAGGAAGGCAAGCACTGGCACACTGACACGCGGACGAATGCAACCTCCGCTAAGATTCCGATGGTGGAAGACGATTTTAAACTCCTTTGGTTGCTTATCAGTACCAGCAACGGTGTCGCGCTGGACGCTGAACGGGACGTCCCCAGTGTGGGACGATATCGGCGTCTCTGCCAAGTCGTCGTCAATATTGAATTGTTGAGCAAATTCGGGATGCAGTGGAACAAACTCACTGTTTGAAGCGTAATCCAGCAGCATCATGTCGATCGGGTCGAGATAATCTTTCAGCTCCTCCGCCGGACCGGCCGTGTAGCTCCGGGCGTGACGTTTCAATCTATTGCCGAGCGTGTATTGTCCCTCCGCGTGATCCCTTCGGCGGTCGGATGTGGGCTTTGTCGAGCGTGCACTTTTCGAGCTTTTCGCGCCACCCAGGCGCCGATAGTGATAGTTCGAGTAAGCGTTCGGTACCGCATCCGGTGAGAAGAAGTCATCCTCCCGCGGGGAAAGTCCGTACCGCGAGTGTCGATGTGTTTTCGGTGGATCAAAGGCCGTCCGCCAGTCGCGCCGCGGGCCCGCACCGAACCTCGCCCGCCAGGTACGCTGCTGCCACTTTTGCACACGATTACGCACTTTCGCATCCACCAGACCCCCCCGATGGTCGGCCAACTGGTGGGACAAAAGAAACACGACCGTCCAGAGCAGCTGGACACACTTCATCCCGGCAGTCGACACGCGCACGGTACGTAACTCTGCTGTCGCTATCCGAGACCACTTGATGCTACGTCCACGGATGCTGGAATGTGTCTGCTGATGCTGGTGGTGGAGCTTTTTGGCATGCAACGACGACGCAACGATGCGAAGCTTGCGATGATAATCAATAATGGTTGAAACAGACTGGCGCCAGCCCCGTGTGCTCCTCGGGTTGGTCTGCGCGCGAAGATGCTCTCGCAGTTATCTCTCATCCGCTTACCAAAAAAAAACAAAAAAAACGAAACGCAAAGAAACGGATAAATCGGCAGCATGTCGCAGCTAATGCGCTAGCTTCACGTCTGTTATTTTCAAGAAATAAAACAAAGAAAAATCATCGAATATTTTCTTTCGTTTGAATGGCAGAAGTTTTGCTTATTGGAGGGTTTTCCAATTCCTCATCTAATCTCAAGCATAAAGAGTCCAGTTGTAGCAGGTACGGTTGTGAATCCGAATCATGAACGTTATAGCAACCATAGCGTTCATGTGCCTTGGCAAGCTCCGGACAACCGTGCATCACAATTTCTTCCACATTTCCTAATGAAAGGTTAACATTTGCATGATTTGGAAATGAAAATCACCGTCTGTATCGCCATCCACTGCGTCCCGTTCAATTATCCATCATCATCGGATTCTAGCTGAGAAAGCTGACCTAGCTGGGAACAGGTTTAAGAGCACCCGGTACGCTGTTATTAATAAACCTCTTGCAACCGCAAGCACCGGTTCATCAAGCACTTGCACTTTCATACCCGTGCTCCACAGAAACCGGCTGGCATCGATTAATCACTCTACCAGGCACTATCTCCAGTGCCTCCACCGCAAACGCCCTTAACCCAGTCAGTCTGCCCAGCGTCCGGCCGGGTGAAGAGATGGTAACGCAATACGGAGCCTTCCGGATTCCGTATCCGGCAGCACCGGCGGGCGGACTAGGTAGAACCAGGGTGACCCTCAAGAAGTGGGCGCGAAAATCGCCAACACCGAACCGCATTCGATTTCTGCAGCATTGGCGAAGGTCGATGCCCAAGGGGAGGACTTGTTTGGGTGAAAACCAAAACAATCTCCACCAGCTACTTCACCTAACCGCCAACCGTAAACCCACAAACCCGCCTCGCCCCGCCCCGCCCCGCTCCACCCCGCGCATGGAGGGCGCGTAACACGAGAAATGTCGATCAAGAAGTGTTTCGTGACCGGTTTTTTCGGTCCGAACTGAAAGGCACGCGCCATTGCAACAGGTCTCCCCCGCCGCCGGCAGCACGCGGCGAACTACCGTGCTGGTTTTTGTGGCAAGGCGAAGGGCCAGTTCGGTGCTGGTGATCGTGAACGGTGAACGTGCGAACGATGCGACTCTCGTGGAGCTTTCTGAGGCTGGTCCTGGGCCTGGGCTGCTGGGTGATGGGAGCCTTCCTGCTGGAACAGGCCACCGGAGAGCAGTCGGAGGCGGACATTGCCCGTTCGTTGGGCGTTGCGGACGTGAACGACTGGGACATACGGTCCCTGTACCGGGTGCGCTTTCAACACGTCACCAAGCGGCCACCACCGGGGCTGCGTGCGGTGGAACGGAAGTCCAAGCTGGCCACACGGTGGGCCGCGTTGCGGGAGCGCTTAGCCGATTTCCTTCCCTCGCGCCATACCAACCCCCGGACGGTGGTAACGTTCGATAAGATTGCGACCGACTTTGTGAACGTTGGCATAGTGAAGCTGGCAAAGGCGCTGGATCCTCCGAAAAGTGTTCCCAAGAGTCGCACGGGGAAGAAAGCGAAGGTAACGACACCCGAACCGGAGCGAACTCAGGAGGTGTCTGGAGGAGAGGCGGACGTGACGATTGTGCCCGCGCCAACGAAACCTTCACGCCCAGACGGTCGACCGAAGCGGCGAGTTACGCTGCTGGTGGATCTTCCCGATTTTGATTTGCAGGATTTTGCGGGCAGTATAGTGGAGGAGGACGCAGTGGAAGAACACCGGCAAACGGAACGACCGAACTTCCCGCCAACTTCCCCGTATCCTTTCCTTCCCGAGCCAGCCCAAAGACTGGTGGCGGATAGTCCGTGCTCTGGCGGCGTTGCGCAAGTCAGCATCCCAGCGTGCCTGACACTGGTCGCTACCGTCCTATCACTTTGGGGCACATGGAGGCACATGTGATCTTCGTCACCCGGTGGCCGGTCATGCAGGAGGTCTAGTTGATAAGACTACCGTTTTGGCGATCGCAAAAATTTGTAGCGCGCAAATTTCGTTTCGTCAGCTCAATTCGTGGCCAGTGGTGCAAGTGTACGGTAGCGGAAAATGCGTCTGCTGGGCATTCTCTATCTGTTCTTTCTCGTCCAAGGTGACGTTGGGACGTACGGTGTGGAGGTCGAACCGACCGCGGATGGTTCGGCGTATCTGAGCCGCCGCAAACGGGGCTGGAGCTGGAGTGCGAGCGCGACCAAGAAAGTGACAAAGCGACCGATCGGTTGGACTGTAGGCGCGAGACCGAGCTCGCAGCAGGCCGTCCAAAAGCCTTATCCTACCCAGCAAAGCCACTACGTGCCACCGCAGCAAAGCCACTACGTACCGACGCAGCAAATTTACTACCCCCAAGTCCAGCAGCCGTACCGGGGCGGTTCGGTTAGCTTCACGCGGCCAACCAAAAGTCTCACCAGCCAGTTGGTCAAGGCTGCCGTGGTCGTTGGCGTTGCCGGTGCCGTGTCAGCCTACGCGAAACCAGTTCGTCCGAGCACCAAGTCACCCGCGCAGCGGGAAGAAGAGCGGGAGCGACGCCGCCAGCAGCGTCTGAGTCGACGTTCCACGACCACGACCGAGATCGCTCCCACAACCGTCGATGTGGGAAACTCGACCATCGCCACTTCCACCACCACCCCCGTACCGCTCGCTGCCTCCGAGCTGATTCCGGTCGTCGTCCCGGACGCGAACAACCTGCTCCAGATCGTGTACGTCCGTCGGGATCAGATCCCGCCCGGTGGAATGCCGATCGCCGTACAAATGCCGCTCCCATCGGTGGCAACGACACCCATGCCGAGTGCGACGACGCAGCAGGCGACGCCAGCGGTGCCGAAAGCCTAGGACATTACACCCCTTCCCGTCTTTACGCAAGGCTGTTAGCGGTGTGGCTACACCAAATCATCCTATCTTGACACTAATTGCCTAAACGATGTGCCTAATAGGATGGCACGCGAAATCGCCTCCACAATGCGCGTGCTAAGGGTGTGAAAGTGGGCTTCTGCGTGGCTGCGGCGTGGCGTGGCGTGGCGTGGCGATTGCAGCGGACTGTCACTTTTACTGTTACTGCAACCTTGAAATCGTTTGCCGGCGCGGTAGGGATCTTGCTTTCATCTCGATATGGAGATCGGTTTCGGTTTTGTGAAGGATCGGTTTTGTGGAGCACCCCGAGAGCGACCATGATTTGGCAAGAAAAACACGAAATTAATCCAAACCGAGGGAACGGGCAACGGGGCAGCGTTGTGTTCCATGTCTTGCCTAATCTCGTGACTCTCGTGGTGGGAACGTTTTGTAGAAAGAAAAAACACACACGCGCGCACACACGCTCGGACCCGCGGCTCCAGCTTTTCTCCACATTCGCTCAGTTCCATTTGATCGTAAATTAATAGCGCTTTTGTTAGCGATCCGGAGTAGCCTTAATTATGATACGTAATACGTGAAGACTGGCTAGTGCCACCTGTTACTGCTTGTAGAATTAATAAACCGCGTGAAACCCACGGTGCATGTTAGCGAAGAATGGTGTCGTGTTTCCTGATGATGACCGCTGCTCGATCGCAGTGGACTGCGTAGCTGGAGGCATAGATGGCGATAAGATGACAGTTGCAGGGTTTTAAAAAATCGCGATCATGAAAGCACGTTGACTGGGCTGATGTGTGGACGGAATCCTCCAGGAATCGGCACCGCAATCGTAACCGGTGGCCGGGGGGTCACGGAAGTCACGCCATGTCGGACCCACTCACTGTGAACGTACTGATAGTGAGCCTCGTTAACTCCAGAGACTCCAGGGGGAGTGAGCGAAAAAATAACGACTCATTCAGTGTGAAACAGTCCCGGTGGGAAGAAGCACAGGATCGGTGCAGTAGCAGTAGCAGTCACTCAGCGCATTATCACTCCCGGAGGAGCCGATTATCTGACTTTTTCCCCTGCGCGGCGTACACGATGCGTCTAACCGTGTTAATCTGCCTCTACCTTACCTTTCTGGAGGCCTCCGTCGGTAGCCTGATCTACCCGGAACGAACGCTCATCCAGATGCTGCTCGGTCAGGGGCGGATGGTGTCGGTGGAGGAGCTGATCGGTGCCGGCAGCTCGCCCGACCATCCACGTACGGAGCCGTCCGTTCCGGGGGCATCATCGGTAAACCGAAAGCTGCTGGCGGATGAGGAGGTTATCGGTGAAATGGCGACCGCCGAGACTGGTGCGGCGGTGCGTAAAACGAAACGGAAGCTTGCCACCAAGAAGCCCGTCAAGCGGCTAGTCAACTCGCGTGGATCGGTACGGCCAAAGGGCGAACGAAAGCGACTGACGGAGGAAAGGAAGTGAGTCACGACCTTGGATATAAATGTGTGTGTGTGTGTAAGGGTTAGCTAGGTTTTTTTTAGTGTTAGCTAGCGACAAAATTCTTACCCTAAAGGCAGCTTATTTTCGGTTAGGCTTTAAGGTGAGAATAAAATCATGTTTCATGTAATGTAACGACTGTGTTGGATTAGCTTGGTGCCGAAAGCGATCGGTCAATCCGGAAGCAAGTGATTCGTAGCACTAATCGCTACTGTCAGACGGAGAACTGTGATGCCCAATTTGTCAGCGATAAGCTTCGACAATTAAAAGAGCAATTTGTGCGCCGCGCTAAAAACTGATAATCGTTCATCATTGGTTCAGATGTCGGATGTGTCATATTTAGTCATAAAGCATCCGGTGGCGGGTTTCAATCAACAGTCAAAAACAACTAAATTTATTTTACTCCGATGTCCAACACAAACATAATTTACATCGACACGCACACGCACGCACTCAGGAACGGGAAACTGAAACCGAAAGACCGTGGTGAACTATTTGGGATACGTTGCTGAAGGATGTTGTGTTGATCGTTTCGGTTGGGATAAGGAAGCTGGTACTAGCAGTGAATGCGATGGATGTCTGGGCCATGAATGCTACTATTTTTTCCCCCTTCCAGCCACTTGGTTGTATAGAGTTGCTCTAAAATACTTACTTGCAAACGAGTGCGCCCTATAAGCCCTATGCTGCACAATAGTTGTATTATGATTCTTAGTTAATTTTTTCCGTTCCTTCTAGAGCTCGGTTCGCCCGTCGCACTAAATCGTCCTCTATCAAATGCTGTAAAAGTTTGCTGTAACGTTGTATGTGTACTTAACCTTTGCTACACTAACACGCCCTTGCTGGCGATTCATATAAGATGCGTTTGCTAATCCATTGTAATTTACTGTTCTCGCTCGCTTTCACCACGATTCCTGATTATCTGACGTTTGGTATCCCGCAAAGAGTGCGTTCTCAGTGCCGCACACAAACACACACACGCGTGAGTTTGGTTTTACAAGGTATAAAGGTTGTTTCCATTTCGCTAATATACGTCCTTTGGCTGCCACGTTTGCATTCTTGTCACCTGAAGGCACTGATTTCATGTTTCTGCTTATTACATAACGTTTTTTCCTCCATCTTCCTGCTCTGAATTCGTTTCATTATTTGGTTCCTGTTTTGCTGTACGCGTTTGCGCCCGTTCGCTATTTTTAGGCTACTAACAATTGTCTAACGAAATCTGTCTTTTTTGCCTTTCTCACCTGTTTGATAAATCGAAACACACGTGTCTTTTAGGCTTTTATAAAAGCAAACAAATCACACTGTACACCATAGAGAAGCCTTAATTGTGTCTACTGCTACTAGTGCGGGGTAGTTTAGAAATCGTATCATACGGAATGCTAACCGGTACTCGGTAAAAGAATGAAATAAAATCACTCTCACGTACACAAAAAAACGGACAAATATCTTTGCTTGCATGTCAACCATGTTGTACGCTTCACTTTGCGTTTGTAGATAAAATAAGGTGGGTAATGTTTCTAGCTATAGTCTAATAACGCAACATCTCTCTCTCTCTTTCTTTATCTCTTTCTGAAGTTTCCTCGTTAGATACTAAGTTTACGTCTACTTTTTTGTGTGTCTGTGTGTTTACGAAAAAGAAACCCCATAACCTTTCAAAACATGGATGCAACAATGACGCTTGACTAGATGAGTGATAGTAGCAATAATTACAAAGATGCTTGCAATCGTGTATGATATTTCGCTGTCAAGAATTAGTGAAAACAAAGTTTTGTTTCTTTCCGGTGGCGAAATTCCACATGTACAGTACAGATATTGAGCGTTCGGAAAAGAATGACATTAATGTAACCTATTTCTATGCTACTCAAATTTGGTGTGAGCATCGTTTTTGAAATGCATTCATTTAAAGTGTACGATCTTCATGCAATTTTTCTTATCTATAAATAACGATCATGAAAATTAGAAAGAAAAAACCTGCTTCCATAAACACGTATTTCATTTTTTTCATCTAAAGAAACTCACACTTCACAATCCCTAACAAAAATGCACTGCTCTTTGCGCTAAACAAGCAGTTTGAAACAGAGGAAACAGCTCGATTCGAGCGGCTATGTTGCAATTTATGGCAAATATATATTCTGTTAACTGCTTTGTAATGACATGTACATTTGTGTTATGTATATTTACTTCATTTTAAAGAAATTACAAGAAACATACGATAAACTATCCAATTACTAATGCGATAATCCAAATCGTTCACGAAAGCTTTGAAGACCGTTCCGCGAGCTTTCAACCAAAGCACAGAAAAGCGTGCCATAAAACCGTTTCCTCTGCAGTGTGCCATAAAGTGATGCGCATACAACCATAATTGTTATACAGTTGTGTGAATAAAACAAAGCTTACTCCACAAAATTGACCGGCATGGGCGTGGGTCAGGAATTGCGGAGCAAAATCAAATTAATATAAAAATAGCAGTAAAATTGTTTTAGTTCACTTATTTTCTACCGTAAAATCATGCCCGTGGCAAACGATTCGGGTCGTTCGTTCGTCTAATCGAACCACGCTACCAATTCGTTGGGTGCTCGCTTTGATTCGGTGTTTATTAAGTACGTGCTTGTGTAGTGATGGTTTTCTTTTTTTTTCCACAGCAGAACGGAGGAAAAAACACACATACGCAATTAAGTTACTTTGCCATACGCAGGAACAGCGATACACTTAAAAACAAACAAACCAACAAACAAAACAAAAGAAACACACGCTTCTGCACTGTTTATAATGTAGCTTAAACCACCAACACACGGACACAAACACAAAGAGACGCACACGTGTAAAACCGTCTGCACCAATCATATCGAAGGAATGCATTTTTGTGGATTGTTACTACGGGCTACTGTTTTTAAAACGTATGCTTCTAAAGCATGGGAATGCAATTAAAATTTAAACACACCGCACTCTACCACTCTTGCTCCCGCCCTGCACGTGTGTAACTATTTTCAACTAAGCTATTACTACTATCGTTCGCGTAACGGATGTAGAATCCTATTTAACGAATCGCGACGTTTTTTTGTTTTTGTTTTAAATCTCCCCTCCTGCAACCGATGGAAATGGTCTGCAAATGGAGCGCTAGCTGTGTAGCCTTGCTGGGAAACTCTTTCACGAACACACGTACCCGACGGTTTTGCACCTGGTCAGCTAGTTCTTCCAATGGCACGAAGCCTACGACGACCTTGGGTGTTGCTGTTGCCGACGATAGCTTTCCGCCAGCTTTTCCACGTAATCGTTTCGCTCCAGGCGCACGTACGGCACGCTGGGGGACGCAAGCAGCGGCGAGCCCGGAGGTGACCGCAGCAGTGGTGAGCAACAGCAGCTCCGTCGTCTCACCAGTGTCGCTTTCCGACGCTCCAGACCCCGGGAACGCCGATCGGCAGACTCGGAGGAGATGGAGCGTCCAAACGACGGAGTGGTGCTGATGGACGTTCTGCGTTTGGGAGTTTGTTTGCCAAAGTCACCGCTTACCTCGAGAAACCGATGCTCCGCTGTACCGCTGGAGGTATCTCCGTCCATGGACACCTTCCGACGGTGATGGTGGCCGTTGACAGCTGTACGCGACTCGTCCGATGCTTGATCAAAGATCTTGTACGACGGTATGACCAGCTTACGCGGAACTTCCCGCTTGTTGTTCACGTTCACGATCACATTCGGACGGGTGGTTGATTGAGGGCTCGATCCGGAGCTGCGGGGCACCTGCAACGCGCTCATTGACGTAGAAGCCGGACTAGTGGGTTTCCGGTACATTTGATCGATGTTAAGCAAACTTTCTTCGAAGGAAAGCTTCTTCTTCCTTTTGGCAATCGGAGGTGAAACGATCACCGAACGAGGCCGCTCGGTCGTGTAGACAGGTCTTACCGGTGGGCTACGATGATCCGAAGACCCGTTCGGACTCCTGCTGCTACCACTCTTACCACCGCTGCTGCTACTGTACGGACTGCTGCCGTCGCGGTTTTGACTGCCGGGACTACTCTTCCCGTTGCTTGTACTGCTGCAGCAACTAGCACTGTCATCGGATCGGATGGGGCTACTCGCTTGATCGATGGCGGGCTTCGTGCGATCGAAATGAGATTCTTCCTGCATAAAGGACAGTGACTCCTTCTCCTGGGACAGTGTTATGGAGGAGTTTGTGAGCTGAATGGTGTTGTTGTTAGCTTCCTCCGGCTCCTGTACACTGGTGTTCGAGAGCTGCTGCTCTTCTGATGTAATTTCTACCGCCGCAACCAGTTTCACCGTTTCCTCTTCATCCTCCATGTCACTGCTACTACTACTGCTGCTGCTACTGCTGCTGCTACTGCTGCTACTGCTGCTGCTGCTGCTGCTGCTACTGCTGCTTCTACTCGATGAAGATGAACTGGAGGACGAAGATCGCGACGATCGGCTATTACGCGAAGAACGTGACTGTCGGCTTCTGCCACTACTGTTGGAATTACTCGAACAGTTACTGTTCTCATCTTGCTGCACCGCGCAGGGCTTCACCCGTAGAGACTTCCGGCAATCAATTATCTTTCTCCACTGAAAGGAAACGCGCGGTAACACTCCTTTGCGCACCTCGATGTACCGCTGATAGATAACGTACTTCCGTAACAGTCGCTGGTGAAGCTTTCGCTGCCTCGTAACACCTCGCGCGTATTTTTCCCGAAGCGCTTTCAGCACACTGCCTTGCATGTTCTGCTCTTCCGCCTCCACCGGAACCACTTCCTCGTACTGGATGCACTCCACATCCTCGGCGAACGCAAACAACTCCGACTCTTTCGCCGGCGCTTCTACCTCTTCGTCCTCGGAGGAGCTCGTGTGCATCATCTTCTCGATCTCCTGCTCGACGCGGCTAAAAATATCATTCTCACTGTCGGCCGCCGCCAGCAGTTCCGATTGGGGAGCGAGATCCGCCATAAAGATCTCGTGATCTTCGCAACCTTCGCCAAGATCTTGACCGACCACGACGAGATCTTCCTCCTGCAGCTGTACGCTCTCGCACAGCAGATCCGCAATCGAACCGCGATCCTCTTCGACGATAAACACCCGACCGGTGTTTGTTGGATTTGCGTGCCCTTCCGTAGGTACCATCTCTACATCTTCCTCCGAGTCGTCGATGATGCAGACTTCATTCGCTGTCACGTCAATGAAGATGTTCGTCTCACTCAGGACCGCTTTGCAGAGATCTTGCAGCCGTGGTGGTTCACTCTTCATTTCTTCGACGATGTAGAGATGTTTGCTGGCGCAGATTACCTTTTCACATAGCTCCTTCAAGGAAGTGGGCTGTTGGAATAACTGCAGGGATTGAACTAGCCCGTAGCAGAGATCCCTCAACGATGGTACGGTGGACAACACTAGCACCGTTTCTCTTGTGACGTCTTGTGTAAGCGATGCAACAGGTGTTTCCTCCGCTTGTCCCATCGCCATCGGTTGGTCCACTTGGTCAACCACTGCCGCGGTACGATCGCTTGCCTGCTGCTCGAGAGCCTGTTGCCGTCTGGCAAGATCTTGCTTGGCCCAGCGGCGGAACGGCTTCGAGTTGAGCGTGTCCACCAGCAGACTCAACAAGCTTTTCGGCTGTAAACGCTTGGTAGTTTGTACTTTGAGTTTCGGTATATCACAATTGATAAACTCCTCGATGCTGGAGCGTCGGGCTTTCTTCGGGAACCGGGGCTGATCGTAATCGTAAAAGCGACGCTTACGATATTTTGGGAAACAACGTGGCACCTTGAACGAAGCCTCATCGTCGGTGGCGGAGTTGGGAGCTGGATCGGGCTTTACGTCCGCAACTGCCGGTTTCACGTCCTCGGGTTTCTCTTCCTCGTTAGCGCTGGGTTGCTCATCCATTTCTGCCTTAATCGACGGTTTCGATAGATCCTCGGGTTTATATTCTGGTGACTGTTCCGCCTGCTCAACCTCGTTCTGGATGATTGCAACCTTTTCCTCCGGAACAACACTGTCTTGATTCGTTGGCTGTATAACTGACTTCTGTTCGGCGAAATCATCCCTCTGCTCCACGGTTTCCTCACCCAACTCTTTACCCACATCACGATCTTTCTCCTTTTCCTCGTACACCACCTCGGACTCAAGCTCCGTTTGGTAGTACTTCTCGCGGTTGGATTCGATTTCTTCGAGGAACTTTAGCGAATCGGCACTGTCGTTGATCGGTACGACATTCTTCGGCAGCTCGTTAATCACGCTCAGGTGCTTGTACTTGTTGAGCTCGGACTGTGGCACATCGTACGTCTCGAGAATGTACAGTTTCTCACCGTCCTTGCCCGTTTCCTCCGCCTTCGGTGGTTTCTCAATGTCCACTAGAATGTCGGGCAAGTTCTGGCCGGTGTTCTGTACGTTCGCCACGATCACTCCCGTGTGCCCTGTGACGGCTGCCACTGCGGCAGGAGGTGATGGCGTGAGCGGCACTTCGGCAGTCGTTTTTTCTGTACTGCCCGGTTTATCAAAATCTCCTTCCTTCGGTGCTACCACTCCGGCAACTGCCTCCGGCGGTGTATCGACGGTCGGCGCTTCGTTCGGCTGCTGTCCCATGTACTTGCACGACTCATAGTTCTGATTCATAGTAGCAATCAGATTGTTGTTGGCTTCTTTGGTAGCCTTTGCAGCGGACGCATCTTCCTCCTCCATCTCGTTCCAGCTCGTCAGGTAATCGCGTAGGCTCTTATCCTTTAGATTTTCATCCAACACGCAGCTGCGCGGTCCAAGCTCGAGATCGTCTATCATCGCGTAGCCACCGAACGCACCGGCTACTTCCGGGTGGCTCTGGTGGTGATGGGCATGGCGCTGCAGGTGATGCTCTCCGGCGTGAATCGGTTGGCCACCTGCACTGTATCCGGCGGGAATCGTGCTGCTGTTCGGCATTGGACCACCCGGTTTGCCGTGCAGGAAGCGATTCTTCAGATACATCTGCTGACAGTCGTAGTTGAGTGCGTGATTCGTATCGTACATGGGACCCGGCAGCGATCCCATCGGCGTGCCGGGACTCTTCAGGATCTTCACACTATTGATCTGTTCCTCCAGATCGATCAGTGGGTGATTGATGTCGATCACCGGACTAGGCGTATCGTAGAAGCAACTGGACGATTTTCTGCTCTGCTGCCCCAGAGACGTCCCTGCACCGGCGGATCCATTAGCGTGCTTCTGGGGCGGTCCGACCTGCTGAGTCGAGTACTTTAGAGCGTAGTGTCCGGAGTGTCCCATGCCGCTGGCCGGCTGCATCGCTCCACCGTAGTGCTGCGAGACGTTACCGGCCGGCGTTACATTCGGTGTGTAGAAATCGTTGTGGTTTTTGCTGAATGTTAGCTTCGGGTTCGGGTAACCCATGGGTCCTTGCACTTGGTGATGGTAGCCGGAGGCACTGGTTGCACCGTACGGTGTAACACCAGCCGCCGACTGATGGGCATGGTGCGGATCGGTCGTGTATGGATGTGGTAGCGGCACCCGTCCACTCATCGCTCGTTGATGGTAGGGATCTTCGTAGGGCGTGGTGCTACCGTTCGCACTCGTGTAGCCTCCGTAACCTCCCACAACGCTCTTGTGGTGCGGATGTGGCACATGATGGTGGGCCGGATGGGATGGGTGATGGTGGTAGGTAGCGGTGGACTGTCCCGCGTACGCCATCCGGTTCGGTGGGATGTACGGATTGCCGGAGGCATGGTGTGGATGTGTGCTGGCCAGCTGCTTCGCATACGAACTCCCGTAAAAGTCCATCCCGGGGTTGTGCATGGTCTTGCTTGGACCCATCTGCGCGTAGTACGCACCGCCTGCCGCATGTCCGACGTTACTTGCACCGGTGGGAGCCGATGCACTGCCACCACCCGATGGCAGGTAGGCATTACCGGCATTACCGTAGCTACTGACATATCGCTGAGATCGTTCGTTGTACATGAGATCGGCATTTGTGGGAGGAACCACACGAGATCCACCGGACATGTGCATACCCGCCGTCGGATACTTGTTGCGCACGATGTGTGGATACGCCTCGTACCCCGAGTGAACTCCCGGAGCACCCGGCGTTTGTTGGGATGGTTGTATCGGTGTTGCTTGAACGCCGTCCGGATGGTACAGCCCATACCCAGCTCCTCCTCCTCCTCCTCCTCCACCGCCGCCTCCTCCGGCGTAGTGTGCACTCGCACCAGGTGCAGTTGTCTGTTGGGCTGTAACGTAGTCAGCTCCGGTC
Organism: Anopheles punctulatus; assembly: GCA_000956255.1. Lineage (NCBI taxonomy): Eukaryota > Metazoa > Arthropoda > Insecta > Diptera > Culicidae > Anopheles > Anopheles punctulatus. The sequence goes on along the minus strand of JXXA01004748.1, from coordinate 11,040 downwards.
GCGTATCGGTATGCTCCGGCCATTCTTGCACCCACCGACGACGCACTCGACGAGGTGTGATGGTACTTGTTCGGGTTCTTTGCCTCAAAGTTCCCGATCACCGTTGCCTCGTGATGGTGCGCCGCGTACTCTGCCCATCCTGTGCCACCGGCCGCACTACCAGCAACTCCCGCGCTACTACCGTACTTCCCGCTCATCTCTTTGTACCCAGTAGCTGTCGCACCACCGCCTCCTCCTCCTCCACCACCGCCTCCGGCGCCACCGGAACCCATCTTCGGTTGATACTGCGGTACGGGTCCATGGTATGGGTAGGGTGGGGCCATAATGTTGTGATTGTTATTGCTAATGTTAATGATGGTCGGATTGCTGGCTCCCTGTTGCGCCGTCGCACCGTTACCCCCGTTGACAGCGATCGTTGAACCCGTGCCGTACTGTGTTGCCGTTGTTACTCCTCCAACACCACCACCACCACCACCACTGAGGAAATCGCCACCACCGACACCGACACCACCACCATTCGTGATGGCCGCGATGGCCGCCGGTGCTCCCTGGCCGCTGCTGATGTTGTTCACGATGTTGGTGTTGATGTTGTTAATGTTATAGGTGATGCTGTCACCGGTGTTGGTCTCGAACTTCCGCGAGCTGTTGGTAACGCTGGAGCTGTAGCTGGTGCTGCTATTACTACTAGCTGCCGACGTACTACTGTTACTGATCACCTGGGTGTCAAACAAACCGGCGGTATTACTGTCGGGATAGAGGCCGGTAGCTGCACCTCCGCCTAGTGACTGATGCAGCGAGTCGAGATGGTGATGTTGCTGCCGCTGGTTTGCCGCTGTTTGAGTCTGCAGTTCAGGTTGCTGTGGCTGGTGATGCGATTGCGACTGCTGAATAACATGACTCTGCTGAACGTAGCCTCCAACAACGACCGACTGGCCTGGGGTCTGCTGCTGCTGCTGGGCTGCCGTGTGGGAACTCTGCAAATGGGCGCTCAACGGTTGCTGCTGCTGCGGCTGCTGCGGCTGCAGCGGTTGGGAATGGTGGTGTTGATGGTACTGGTGGTACTGCCGGGAGGATCCTAAGGGTGGCACCGGCGGTGGAGGGGGCTGCGGCGGGATTTGGGGAGGATTGTGAAGGTGGTACTTCACATTCGTGCTCGGCAGCCCACTAGCGCCCGGGAAACTGTTCGAGATGTCCGCAAACAGTCCACCATGATGTTCCATTGTTCGGGTTTCGGGAGCGAATCCGGCCGCCTCAGCCTCAGCGATACATCGGATACAGCTTTCAGAGTGCTGTGGAGTGAAACGAAACACACAAAAAAAAATTATACAACACTGAAGAAAATTATTTACAAAAATCGCGAGTTATTGCGGTGGCAGGCGAAAAGGTGTAACATTGTCTTTCCATAATTTCCTTAATTCGATAGAAGCAATGGGAGGAAAAATGCTTTCACTTTTCTCCATTTCCATTGCACTCCATCGCTAGTCGCAATCGATAAGCCCGTTCCGGGCGCTCAGTCCAAATGCTTCGCCTAATGCCACCGCTACCTGGCACACCATTACTATCTGTCAAGGCTTTTCAAAAGGCTTACGGGGCCATTTGCAACACACGGTTGGCGGGGAGTTAAGGATGGAGGGAAAATAATGGACCACGTCCACGGTATCCCTTTTGGTGGGTAGCCTTGTGCGACCGTCCATTCCAGTCAGATAATAGCACCTGCTGGGAAAAAAACCCCTCCCGGACACGGTGAAACGTGGCGCAATTTCCTACATGCACACACGCACACACAAACACGCCCGTGCGCGGCCGTAAATTATTCATCATAATTGATTTGACATATATTTGAATAATTACTCGACCCGGAGTCCGGTCCGAAACGAAAGGGAACCGGCGTTCATCGAACAGAACATACAATGGCCGTTCTTCGTGCATGGGAATTCATTAGAACGACCGAGTCGGACTGTTGGACGGTGCAAATTTTATGCTGCATCCATTGATGGGCCATTTAATCGACCACAACAATCGGTTCGCGTTGAAAAGATGGCCGTATTTCCGTTTTCGAAATCGGTTTCGTAGCAAAACGAAGTGATTTCCCAAAACTAGAACCTTCACTTCTGAACGCAAATATGACACTTTGTGTAGCGATCGGTGTGTTTGTGTGGTGCAATGTCAAAGAGGCACTCACTCATTAGGCACCCGGGGAGAATCGTACCAGAAGGCAATAACTTCAAACCGTGGAAAACACCAGACGCGGCACAACAGTTGCGTGTCGGCAATGCTTTAAATATGATCACAATCTCACCGACACTGGGCGATGAGAGTGAAAACGGCCGTTCCGATGTGAGCTATCGTCGCGAGATCGATCGCGGAAATGGCATATTAACATACATTTTTTGCTGGTGTAACGCTACCGAAGGTGGGGGCCAATCACGCCAGCACAGCGCGCGTCGAACATGGACATATTGGAAGCTCGGGTGAAGCCCATTCCAACACCGGATGCGCTTCGCAGGTGAACGAAACGTTCTGGTTGCGCGTGCAGCGGAAGTGCTAATTTCCGATTTCGATGGAAAATGCTCAAACATTACCCAAAGGGATTGGAGGAGGATCTCCTGCAGGGAAGGGTATACACCCGCGTGAGGCGGAAGTAGGTCGGCAAACGGGCTAGCAAGGATGGTGCGGCGGTACACTAAAAAACACAGCACAGGCTTAGCAGCGAAAAGTCATGCAAAAGTGATGACTTTCCGTGCCGCGCGAAATAGTGCGCACGGCACGGGGGCGAGTTGTTTTCGGTGGATAATGGCACTGATACCAGTTGTGTACGGTTTTGTGCCATGACCAGGAACCAGGGAAACCTTTCAAGCATGTGCATGAAGCCGACAACACACACACAACAAAAAAATACGACAAATACCACACGCGCGCGCCTAACGTGCCAAGGCTTACAGTCAAAGCAGGCCGGGGTCTTAGCATTCTCGCGTCGCATGGTGGAAAGAAAAAAACAATGCAACCGTCTCGCGTTGTGTGACGGTCGAAGAGAAACTTCAGGCAAGAAGAATTTAGCATAGCTTTTGCGCGGATCCGTAATAATATTTGCGAATGCGGGGTGAAGCAAATAAAAAAAAAAAACCCACTCGCCTATCGCTCGAGCTCGTCGAAGAAAGGATAGTCAGGCAGGCATTGGACGTTGCCTAGCACCGGCGCTCCGTTCGTTTGTTCAGCGAGGACGATGACAGTAAATAAAAAGCCCCGTGGTGGTGGTGGGTTCAAGTTCGAACCAACACACGCGAACCCAAAACCCCACAAGTGGTGCATTAGGATTTTCGGCGAGGTTAATTTACGAGGTCCTCTTCCGAAATGTACGGACGATGGCACGCATGTTCGAATTGTGACCTATTTTGGGCCGAAACACAGGGAATCCATTTACATGGGCTTTAAAAAGGTGATCCTGTTTTATTCGTTTAATATTTTGGTGCGGTGGATAAAAAGCGCTCGAGTGAAAAGGTCCTGAAAGCAGAGGCACATTCACCCGCGTGTGCCGACGATGACGAGACCGAGGACGAACTAGGCGAACAACAGCAACAACAACAAAATCCAAACCCCACCAGATACATGCCACGACCGATGACGGGCCGATAGGAAAATGGTTTTTTAACGAAAAAGAGGGAAAATTCGATCAATCGCTATCGGGAAAACGGAAGGGCGGAGTGTGAGGAGAACAGCTCTTCTTACTCCTACGCTCCGGGCGGTGGTAATGGGTGCAGGAAATCAATAATTTCTTTGAATTTAATAAATTGTACTGACAGCTGGGAACGGTGCCTGGAATGGTGGGCTTGGCAGCGCAACCAGAGTGCGAGCCGTACTGTACCCGTCTGCCCTAATGGCGTTCAATGCGCTCCATCCTTACCGGTTCAACAACAACGCCCGGTACGGTAGGTCCTAGCACTAGGCTAGTGCGGTATTGCTGCGCGATAGAATATTGGTGGAGTACAGTGTTTTTTTTCCTCTCTTGTTATTCCATTTCCTACCTCTATCTACTCCGGTTCGCTCGAGTTGATTCATACCACTTTGTGCCGCTGTTTGTCACCCGGTTTGACTGGAAGTACTAACCCGAGCGTAGTGTGGAGCCTTCCGGCAATATTTTTGTTTTTGCCACCAACATATGATGCTATCGTAGCTGGATAAACACAGCGAACGGATCGTCAGATCAATGCGATGCACTGGTGCAGGACTGGTTTCTATTGATACATCAAACACATTGTATGCTGTTTGCCTTTCAATCAATTGGTGCATCAGCGAGGCGTGCTGGATGGTTGTTTTTGTTCCAAGACACACCATAACCGACGAAGCAAATGGAGAGTGGCAGTTAAATCTGATTGGACATTACCTGGCCGCTCAGGAATGTCCTTGTTAAAATGAACTTAACTTACTATTACGTGAGTTATTTACGATTTCTTGTAAGGTCAGCCTTTTTTTATACAATTGATCATCTCGGATCAATCATATGTTTACACGCCCTACATACGCCTGGCAGCGTACCGCGTGATGTGTCTTCCTGTTGGCAAACATCTTACGGTAGCACAAAAACCGCGCAACAATCACATTCAGAACATTTCTTCGCGTGCGTCACGCGTGAAGACATCCGTTGGCTCGCTCCCGCGGCGCAGATGGTAATGACTCCGGTAAACATGCTCCGACAAACCCAAAGCCACTGGAAGAATATGATCTAGTTTGATTTTGTTTGTAATGACACACGCATCCAGCGGCTGGCACGGCCACAAACGGTTAAGTGCCGAGACACGCGGCGCATTCTGCAATTTGCCGGTAGCTACCTTCGGATGACACGACGACCGGTGCGCGATTGGCTGGGAGCTATCGGAGCGGAACATGCGTTCCGGCTCCTTGCCGGCGTGCACTCTACTTAGCGGAGATTTGTTAATTAACCTAGAATTAATTCCGTTACTTGTGCTGCAACGGGTACAACAAGATTATCTTAGAGTTCTTCGCTCCGAAGTCTCTTTCATACTTCCAAGTGCTCACAATAATTGTAATTTGGCATGGGGTTCACAGGACACCCTGTGACACGATAAATTCCCGTCCCATTCCCGTCCCATTCCGGTCGCCACCATTGCCAGCCACGTGACCCACGTATGTCACCTGCTATCATCATCATTAAATTAATACATTCGCTTGAGCAATCAACCAGGCGTAAAAAGGGACGATTGCACGGAGTAGGACCACCTTTCGGAGGGACATTCATAATGCACGGTGTGTGTGTGAGTATTTTTTTTTGTTTCGTCACAGGAGTGCGTCTATTATGCTGGATGGAGCAATGCGCTGCCGTCATTCTCTTCCATTAGACCGCTTGCGTTTCGCCACACGGTAGGGTTACTATTGAAATGGGAAAGTTTGCTTCAAGGATCCGGTCGGTGGTGTACCGGGGTTCGGGCGTTGTTGTAGCAATGACTCGGCAAGATACTCGGTACATGATAGAAACTTTTATCGCTCGGTAATGGCGATGATGAGAGCACCAGAGATTCGAGATCTGGAGTAATATCGTCCAATGGTGCTGTTTCTACATCATTGCTAGGATCATCCGGCAATATCCGTGTTTGATGATTGGGCCACAAAGTTTGACGGGTAGCTGCCAAACGTGCTAATTTCGCACTGCGACAGTATGTGTTGCCGATGGGCGATGGGGGCGATGGAGACACGAAACAATCCATTTAATTACACTCCAACATCCGATGCACAGCGTACACATACGCGCCGAGGTTAAGCTTACGCCGGGTCGCCGGGTGGTGTAGGTCACTCCATCAGGGAAATTGTGTCCGGTCGGTGTGTCCGGTTGTAAATAACTGTCATCGTTGACAGGTACCGGGGCCGTCGGTGGCGGAGTGTACGCCCCATATGGAAGGGCTTTGCCATCTGTGCCAGCTGTGCCCACCATAAGGTACCATTTTTCAAGTGCATTTTTGATGTGACGTTTGCGTCAGTAATGGCTTTTCCTCCCGGCTTGGGCAGGCCAGCGGCAGACACGAACGGCGGCCGTGGTCGTAATGGATGTAATGCAATTCTCGCTGACACTGCTCGAAAACTCGCCCGACGTTGGCAGCGTGTTTGGCGAGATGGCGGCAGTGGGCAGACGTTCCAAACCGTGGAACCCGATCACACCTTCCGCAAATAAACGAAAGAACGAGCTCATTTACACGCGCAAAATATGCGATATCGGTAACGGTGGGTCCAAGAAGAAAAAAAGCGACCAAATGCGGCACTAATTGATTAAGTCGTTTAATTAATGAAAACCGATTGCTTTAAGTGACGCACCGTGCTGGGGTGCGATGACATACGACCGGCAGCAGTTGACTCCAGAGCGGCAGAAAGAGAGGGAGCGCCCATAAGCTAAATACTTCTCCACGAACACAAAAAAAAAATACTCGATATGATTGCGTAAAGCACCGGAAAAGTTCGTCCGTACCGGCGCCCGTCGGCGGTATCCTGCGAAGCCAGCGGACGAGCCTTCCCAACCCACGGGAAAGTGCTATTAATTTTCATTAAGCACCGTAAAGCATCGGGACCGGTGCGGTTACCGCAGGCCATCCACACCGCCACCGGTCCCGCAGGGCACCCACCAGTGGGCGATAAACATTTTTGCGTTGAGCAAGAAGGTGGACCCCCGGTAATGTAATCGGTGTATCGGTGGGCCGTGTTTCATTGGCCGGTGTGGATCAGCACTGCCCCGCGGATGGTTTGTCTCGTGACGGTTACAACAACGCCGGTCAGGACGTTGTCCTTTCCCGGGAGGATTCCATGGTAAATTGAAATTTATTTCTCGAATTTCGGCACCCGGAACGGAGCCGGAAGTGCGTGAAGAAAACACGTGTTCACGTACGGGAGCACACGTTGAAACCACCGGAGGAAAGGTCACAATTATGGAAGGCATTTTGCACCGCAGATCGATTGCGAATTGGAGTGTGGAGCTATGGAAGGTCCGGCGCACGGCAGTCGGCACTCCACCGCCATCGCCATATGTCGCACATCGAAAACAATAAATCCAATTGAATAATTTTCAAATTAATAATTCAATTGCCATCATCATCATCATCATCATCATCATCATCATCGTCAGTCATCGTGCCCGGTAGCGCGGTTTGGTGGCTGAGGGAATTTCTTTTCTCGCTCGCCCTCCCTCGCGTTCGGGATTGAAATTGCTTTCATATTTTATTAGTTTTATTGCGCAGGCAATCCGTCGGGCCGGGTGGTGTGGTCTTCGATGGTTAGAGATTAGCTGCACGCTTCCCTCCACTACCCTTCCCCTCCCCTTTTCCATTGGATGCATGGCACTGGTGGGAAGGTGAACTCCCGCTGCTGGAACCCTCGGTTTCAACCGCAAGTCAGCGATCGTCCAGCAGTCACTTTAAACTAGTCCAGATCCGAAACGGGGTCAACGGTTACGATGCACCAATCAGCATACCGGCCTGCTTCGATCTAGTCCGTCTTTAATCTAGTGCTCCTTATTCTTGAGCAAAAAAAAAAAATGGGAGGCTCTCCGTCCCTCGTGTCTGCCTGTGTCGTTAAATCAATAGAATACCCCTCGGGTGGCTCGTGTAGCCGCCCGTCAATTGATAATCCGTCGATCGGATCGACCGATCGATGACCCGATTTCCCGCCGCGACTCGCACGACATTCGACGTCCGTCGACGTCCGTTAGCGGTTGGTGCTTTTGCGTGCGGAATGCTTACAAATGCACGTGCCGTTCAAGGGTCACGGCTGGGTAGGGCAGGCGCGCACACAAACACAAAGTGCAAGGGTTTTGGTTGGGAAGAACCACAATGTTACGTTTTCACGTCCACTTTCGTCGTTCTCGGGACGGAGTCGATTATTATGTAAAACGGAAATAAGGCGAACCGTGAGCGCAAGACGACGACACGCAGACAATTGACGTCTACAGGGTGGGGGGAAAGGGGGAGGGGCACGATGGGGAAGACACAGAGCGAAACCGCAACGGAATTCGGTTTCACCGGGCCGGCCAGCCGTTATCGTACTTCCAATTTGCCGGCATTGCGTCGATTTCAGTAACTCCCAGAGGCTTTACGCCCTGGACTAGTACTGCTGCATTCGCCTACTATGATTTCTTGCCGTAAACAGAACATTCGCCTGATCATGACATCGCTGCCGTCTCCCGGGGGATTCAAATGTCTCTTGGCTGGGGCTTTTTTTCCCCGTCGCTTTCCTGCTCAAAACTTCCACAAGCGTGCGAATGGACACTCGTGGCGGACGCGCCGCTTTGCATACACTTTGCTTGCTGCACCGTGCCTCAAACACGCCTACTACCAACCGTCCCGCAAATATGCCGCTTATGTAGTGTCGTATGAACGTCGTCGGAACGTAAATTACTGTCCGCCTGGTAAATAAACGACAGCCGGAAGGTTGAAAGCATGCAATAATAACAAACAACGTCACCGCCGCCATCATCATCATCATCATCATCATTACGAGCTAGCCGTGAAGTCGGTTCTGCGGGAGTATCTTCTTGATTCCCGCGCATCGCACACCGTCGCCCGACGTCTTCCCATTGTTATTCGCTTCAGGTTCGCCATTGCCTTACATGCGATCAGAACCATAAACCGCGGGCGTGCTTCATGACGGTTTTGATACATTTTCTCGCAGTGGGTATCGCGGGTTGGAAGGGAATCGCGGCGCAGTTTGCTGGGCCGTTTAGGCCCGGACACACTTTAATGTGAGCAAAAATGGGCAGTTGTTCTGTGGAGCCAAAACAAAGCGCTAACACAATCGCCACACACTTTTAAGCATGCACCAACACATCGCGGGCAGGTAAGTCGAGACTTCCGACAGTGTGATAAGATAGGAAGTTAGAGGAGGAAGCGCAGCAATACACGACAGTGTCAGCCAACACCATCCAGCCGTTCTCTCGCGTTCTTTTTCCACACCGGGCGGTAGCTTACCAGCGAAGGAAGAAAGCCGACCGTGGATGACGTGTGGCGTACGGTGGTTTTGGTGACGTTTCGCGCGTCCCATTACCGGTGAGTGAAGTCCACATGAGGAAGCCATAATTTAACGACACATCCACCACTCACCCTACGAAAGGTCTCACGTACAGGCGAGCTAGTTGGGCGGTGACTTCAAGAAGCGTAGGGTTCTGCCCGGAAGCAGACAGTGAAATTCGATCGAGACTTTGGGGTTTCGTTGAAGTTTGAGAACGGGTTTTGATTTCTGTTTGGGCACAAATTTCTGCTGGAACATGTCTGTGATCAAGCGGCGATTCTAGCCGAACTCACAACAACACGGGCCCGATTTTATCTGAATACTGCACGCATGAGCTAACGTTCGTGTGTGGTAAACAGAATCATCATCATCATCATCAGAACCCAAGGTAATTGTGCCATCCATGCATGTAATGTCTTTGAGCGTGATTGCGTGATAATGGCGCCGATTGTGGAGCCCAATCGCAAGGTACATCGCACCCGACCGGATGTGTGGCGAATTTGGTGCTTTTTTTCGACACGAACGCGAAACTATTGGGACGCGATGATCCAGCATCAGCTGAAGAGGGGAGGAAAAAAAACAACACTCGCAGGGATCGCTATTGCGCAGACATGACAAGACCGTTAGCTCCGATCTAGCTCACTCCTGTTAATTAACTGCGGCAACATACACACGCACCCGGCACAACATTGCTCCTGCTCTACTTTTAACCTCGCCAGCTTTCTCGTCATCAGAGCGGGCTGCTCACGACACGTCAATGACCGGGAGAGCCCGATTCTGGAACGGAGGCGTTCTAAACGAGAACTCGTCGAAGAGGCCCGGGACCAATTATCATCCCGGTGGTAATTCGTACGCAGCAGCAGGAGCGAAACGGGAGCATTTCCACCAGCACCATAATCTGAAGCACCTCTGCAGCAGTTTTCGTGCCCGATGCTTGCGGAACCCTCGGAACCCGTACCATTCCGCATCCTGCTGGGTGGTATATGCAACAAAAAAGCCATTACGCTCGGTAAACAAGGAAAACCCTCATCACCAGCGAGCTCATCCAGAGTGCGGCTTAAAACAGATGAGATTTTTCCTCGGTTTTGCATCCACGCGAATGTCAACGTGGCGTTGTCGTTCGCTTTTTAATTCCCCACCGTGCACCACGCTGCCTCTCTGACCTTCGGTGCGCCCCCGTGTGGATAGATTTGTGGTGGAAGCTTTGGGGTTTTGTTGTTGTTGTTGTTCTGTTGTTCTGTGTCGCCACCGTTCGCGGGGGGTGATGATGCAGACGAAGTACCGAGAAGCACAAATGATAACTATTTACTGGTGCACAAAAACAGAAGCACACACTGTGGGCGAGCTTGCGGACCGCGCCGGTAGTGCTGGGTTTCAGCGCAGACGAGTGCAGGCGGTGATATGATGACAGATTATTATCTTCGTTGACAGGGGACGCCAACTCCACAGCCGGCTCCGGCGGGTTTCGCATCCATCATGCTTTCTTTCATCTTGTTTCACTCGCTCCGCTTTGGAAGGTCATTCGGTATGTTTATTTTTTTCTTCTCCACTACTTCTTGTGCTTGGGGTCACACGCAGCGCAGCCTCGTCGCCCGTTTAAATGATATTCAATTTATTTTACAAACAGTCATAATTAACCCAACCGGTTAATGGCTCGTTGAGTGTGTTAATCTGCAATTTACAGGTTTATTGCGTGGCCCAGCCCTCCCACTTGCTAAAGACGGTCGTACGCGTCTTATGAAGAGCGAGCGTCGTGCTTGTTTGGAACAAAAGCGCCAGCAAGTAGCGGTGTTGGTGCTTCACATTAGCACCTTGCGATTTGGCCCATTAATGGGACATGTGACAAGCTGGGGTGCTAGCCACACGCCAACAGAGAAGGTGTAGCTGAAGAAATGAGCAAACAAAACTGCACAGTCATAGTAGGCTGCGTCGCCGATAGTCGCGGTTTTATTGTTCGTATGAGTGTGAGGTTATGAAATCTTTCACCGATAGCTTATCGATTCAGTTTAGTGTTAAGAAGGAGGGAAGAGAGAGAGAGAG
>JXXA01004740.1:0-15138 GCA_000956255.1 Anopheles punctulatus | reverse complement strand
TTTTTTTTTTGTGCGAGATCGACAGTGCCCGGTGGTTTAATGAAGACCACTTCCACCAGTCACGCTAGCGTTTGATTGCCGCAAACCGTCCACCAAGACAGCAAAAAGCAATAAAACCCGTAGCAGCCTCCGTTGTCTTCCCGCTCGCCACCGGTGGTGACGATTACTTTCGCCGAACACACATAGAGCAAACGGGAGGCAGTGCGAAACCTTCGCCCCTGAAAGTTCTTTGCGCTCGAGGTGGATAAGAAGTTTTTTAGTGCTTTTTCTTACCTCGACCCTCGGTACATCGTCTCCCTCCTCCTCGGGTGGGTCTTTTTTTCTCTCTTTTGTTTCGTTTTTAAGTTGCCGGATGTTGGTTCCACTCACAGTCCAGCAAGGGGTTTTACCGCCACAGTCTGTTTCATATTGTTCTCTGTGCCGTTTGCGAGAGGCAGGGGTGAATAGGAAGTCAACAAATTTGATTCACCACCACCACCGGCTGCCGGTGCCCTTCCGAAGGCGGCAAGTTTGCGGAAAGCAGAGTTTCGGACCGGGTTCGGAAAATCTTCTCCCGCATATATGTGTAACCAAGACCTGGACCTGGACCTGGACCTGGACCTGGAAGTTAAAGTGAATGCCGGGAAATGCCCGTATGCTTTTCATCGCACCTGCCAATTGGGCCAAAGGGGTGGCTGGTGTTCTGCACCTGCATCCTGGAAGCCGGCAAACTTTCGTACTGCGGCATGTGCAGCGCAATAACAGTTTGTTAGGAAGTTGTCTTATTTACCGTCGATTTCAATTGCTTTTTTCTCTCCTGGTTTTACTGGTTTTGTAATTTGTAATGCAATGTCCGCACATAGTTGGGGCGAAATTTCTCGCAAGTTGCATGATTAACTTAAGGCCACGAGGTCCATGCGCACCTGGGACCTGAGGTGTGTTGGGTGTTGTCTGCAGCTCTTCGAGGCTACTCCCTTGCCTTTGCGCCGCGTTCATCACTTAATCCAGCATCGAGCTCTTTTAAACAGGAAGCGTCGTGAGGACTTCTTGGACCTTTTCTTTCATTTTTTTTTTGCGATAAAGTACAGATGCAAACACACACAAAAAGAAAACAACCACGTTTAACAAAACTCGAAACGAATCGTTGGAGTTTACTGGCTGCTTTGTATTTTTTGTTTAAAGTTTACCATTTCGCTACAGGTCAATACCGCACGTACAGTTTTGCCTGCCTGCCTTGCTCACTTATAGTGGCCTTGTTTGGAGTAGGGTTCATGTATGTTTGCTTTGCTTACTTGATTTTTTGAGATTTTTGTTTTGCGTTTTCTTCCTTCACTTTTAGTCGTAATACATGGTTGGTTGGGATAATACCAGTAAGTTTTAGTAATAATGTGTCGGATTTGGTTACCAATTTTATGGGTATTTATTTTCGTCACGCAGGGAGAGACAGAAAGAGAGAGAGAGAGCGAAAGAGCGAGAGAGGTTGAGATAAAAATGAAAGTCGTGGGTCTTCAAATAGTAAATAACAGTAAATACTGTTAAAAAAGAAGTTAATACACTAGAAAATCAACGCACGTGAGCTCTTGCTGACCCACTCTTCAGTTGCTGTCCCTCTCGTAGTGCAGTATTCTTCTGGACCCGGGATAAGAAAGGCAAAGCGAGAAGAAAGGAAAGGAAAAGTCATCGAAAAAAATCGTCCGTTTACCAACTTACGTCTGGAAGCACGCATTATTACACCCACACATACAGAAACATACGTTAACTTTTAGTTTTGTGTAGCGTTGGTTTGGCAAATTTTGTAAACAAAACTGAGTGACAGTAGGAACCATACCGGTTTGACAAGTCATTTTGTCAAGCTCTAAAGCGCCCGCTTCCCCCCTCCCTTCTCTCTCTCTCTCACTATCTCTCTCTCTGTTTCGCTCTAGGTTGGCTTGACTACTGCATGCTCAAACTCGCTCTTAGCTGATCTACTCTCCCGCTACACACGACCGTACCGAGTTTATGGACCGACGCTGTGCGACTAGGACTTAGCTAATACTGCTTCATGGTAGAATTTCTCTATTCGCTAGAGTAGTACGCTCGTTAGCGAATGTGATTTGCGGCATCCATTCAGTGCGGCGTAAAGAGCGTGTGTATGTCGTTATTATTATCTTTGTTATTGCCTACTGCTGCCGTCGTTTACTGCGCGCTAGAAACATCTGCATGCTAGAGTACGTTTATATACATATTTATTACGCCATATTCCACCACACCGTATATATGAGAAGCACTTTTTTTTTTTATTTCAAGTATAGTCCGCTGTATCCGTGTGTTCACCCTATCGCCGTTGTGTATTTTACCCACCGTTATCTATGTGTGTGATTGCAAATGGCTGACGTTTTTGGTTGCGCTCCAATATGTTCGGGGATTGTGCATTGTGCTCTTGCAGTATAATTTCATATTTGTTCCATCTACCAGGCATCTGACACACGCGATCAAATGCGCCCCAGCCCAACTAGCATTATGTACACTAAGTCCACCTACTCCCGCATACACACAGTCTGACAGCTCGCGGTAGTTTAAATTGACAGTTCGAAGTGCGCATCAAGCGGCTGACAGTGGCCGTAATTGCAAAACGAACGACACACTCGTCCGGTTTGTTAAGCGTTTTTTTGCTCTTGCTCTCCCGCTCGCTTTCATTAGTAGCGTACAGGGCCGGGGATGACGGGATGGGGGCGGCTCGTCTTGTGGCCGGCCCCGTACTAGATCCTTTCCTTTTATTTCTGATTTGTTTGGTTACACCGCCTGGCCTCGATTTCGCTCTCCCCTGTCTCCTCATTATTGTCCACTAGAATAAAACGAGAACTCGCGCGCCAGGAGTCCTCTAGAGGTGCACCATGTCCGCTTCCTGTGCTGGTTTCTGTCCGTGTGCGTACGCGTCCTGCTTTGGCATCCCTTACGGTAGACACAGTCATAAGAATGATTATTAAGTTTTACACATTACGGCTGCCCATCGAAGCAAGCGGCCATATTTACCAACAAATTCTCCGTTTGCGAACTTCGTACATTACACTTTTTTTAGCGTTATTTGAGTAGCAGCTGCTTCTATTCTTATATATGTGTATGTATATTTATAAGTATATGCTTTTTTCTATATGTGTATAGGCATGTGGTTCAGTTTTGGTTTTTTGTTTCGCTTAATATCTCTTTTAAATTTTTTTTTCTATTTGCTTGTTGCTTTTGCAGATAATGTGAGTAAGGGCAAGATCAGAAGAGATTCAGTGATAGAAAGAGAGAGAAAGAGAAAGAGAGAGAGAGAGAGAGAGGGAGTGAGACAGGTAAATGACTGGGAAGGAAGGGAGCAAGAGGGATGGAACCTACAAACGATGAAGGTAAAACCACCGATCCACCAGGTATCTTTACTCGGACACCGAACGGGCGCCTGGTTCTCCGGAAAGGACAGCAACACGCCGCACACCGCACACCGTCCTCAATGTCCGCGGGAACCGGCACCACGCAACGGGTCCTTGTGCCACTATGGAAGCGAATGGAACACACTGTCGATGTCCGGAAGACCCCGTTCACGACCGCGCGCTGATATCTCGGACGTCCAGCGATTCGCCTTGTAGTACATGTCTTTGTACATCGTTGGGCAGCTCTGCGTCTGGTGTGCATGTGAGAGTAGTTGCGTCAAATGGGAGGGGGTGGATACAAAAAGGAGGATAAGAAAAACCCACGTGAGTTAAAAAACACACCCACGCGCGCATACCCACACACAAGCGGACGGATTAATCATCGTTTCATTAGGAAAGATTTACCGGCACCGTCTTACCTTGCTCACGCCCGTGTTGGCGAAGTCGATGTTGGTCCGAACCGTGCGATGATGTAGCGCCTGGAGCGGCCGGGCATTGTTACCCAGTGGGGCTTTGGGCGTCTGCTCCGAGCCCTGCATCAGCTTTCGCAGCGCGTACAGCTGCGTGAAATGGACGATTTTTGTGTGTGATTTTTTCTACATTTTTTTTTTCATCCGTAAGGTTTGTTTCGTGTTCCGATTGGAGGTAAAACGTGAAATTTGAAACTTTTAAAGAGGTCCTCAGTGAAATCTTAGGAACAAGTGTTAAATTTAAGAGTTAATTTAAGTTTAACTTTCGTTTCTATTCTATTTAACGAAAATTAAAGAAAACCTTACATTCCGACGTTCTCCTTTCATTCGGAACTCTAAACGTGGCTGCAGGTGCTACTCAGGACTATCACGGAGAGTTTGATGCCCGTTAGAGTCTACCTTTCAGGCACACGCTCTTACCTCCTGCTTGGTGATGTAGATGGGCTTATTGAGGATAATCCAGACCGTGCTCTCCCAGCAGCCGGGGTGCGTGGTCGAACCCTCGTACGTCATGTAATGCTCCGTGTTCGGCAGCAGCGATCGCAGCGAAATGTGCCGGATCGGTGTAGAAGATCCTGTGGGTGTGCGTGTGTGTGTGGGAAAAGACATCCATGTTACCACCACTGCGACAGCGACGCAACCACGCGTCCTTACCTTTGTACAGGACTTTGTTAAAGGCGCTGGTAATTATCCGCAGCTCCGGATTAGGCGTATCACCGATCTGCAGCATTAGCGAAATGCCGACGATGCCCTGAGCCTTGTGCTGCGCTTCGGACATGTTGTGGTACAGCTCCTTGTTGAAGCCGTACAGCTGAATCTGCACGGTTGCACGTTTGCAGGCCAGTGGCGAACGTCCGGGCGAGTACGGAAAATGAAGTCGACACGATGGAAAGGGGATCGGAAAAACGATAATAAAAATGTAAAATGAAAACAGCTGCATCGGCAGGCAGCTGGAAGTAGATTGCACCGGGCGGCTATTGTGTGTTCCTCGCGCGTTCATTCCGAAACAAAGCGAAAGAAAAACAAGATAACAAAAAAAAAACCGAAACGAGGAAAACCTAAATTCCGCTAAGAAATACACCCTAGCAGGCAGAGCACAAAAGAGCCCCCGGGGAGGGAAAATCAACGTTGCAAAACCGATAAAAAGCCACCGATAAGCGGAAAGTCATAATCGTTAAAACAGTTTTCTTTTGCCATGCCACCCTGCCCCCGCCGTACTGTTCCAGCACATCGGCAACTGGCAGTGGCGCGCCCGGAAGTTCAAACGATGGCAAGATGGCGGCCACAAGGCAAGCGACACACGGTAAGGGCACAAAACTACCGCGCCAGGGCAAATGGCAGGCATTAACAGCCACTGCTCTCGTTCGGTACGTCGAGCCCGGTATTACCTTTTTACTTCCTTGGTCCTTCCCGTGCCGTGGTCGCGGTATCGAACAAGATGACTAGCTGGCACTAAATTACACATTATTAACATTGGTGGTCGTTTCCTGTCTCCGAGCCTGGCTTTCCCATATCGACGACCCGCTTGTCCAGACGTTAGGACGTCGTTTCTAACCCGGAACGATTTTTAACCTCCCGTCGAATTTGAGCATGTGTTTTACTATTTTTTCTCCCCTCTTCCATTATCCACTTTACACCGTAACCATGCTCGAGTGGGAACAAAAAAAAAAACTATTCCTAACTTTAACAAGCTTTTTGTACTTTTTTTAAGCGTTTTTGTTTGCATTTTTACAAAGCAAACGGACAGAAATACCCGTTTATGAAGGCATCAACAGCGGCCAGCAAGACAAGCAGCTGGCGGTTCCGTAAATGACCTCTTTCCCCGTTCTCCAAGGAGGAACCGAATGGGGGTTTTTTTCCGATTTTTTCACTATTTGCTCGCCTGTGTCAGGTGGTAAAAATCCGCGCTTTTCCTTTTTTTTGTTTTTTGTTAAATAAATACACCGCGTGGAATTTATACGCCCCGGACAAAAACAAATCGGAAGGACACATCCTCCAGCTTGATAAGCAAAGCGAAGGGAAAAGCGACACCAACAACACTTACAATTACACCCAGGTGCCGACACGTTGTGTGCAGGAATATCATAATGGTTTCGCCCTTCCCGTCGGCAGCGCGCGAACACGAAACTTATTTACATAACGAGTTCGGGCGTTCGGGCCGTTTTGCCGAAGGTTTCGACTTGTTTCTTTTACTGCTTCCATAGTGTTTATGCCCGCTTAGAGGTTAGAGCCGTAACACCCGAAGTTAGAGGGTGTATGCATTTCTTTGCATCCCAAGCGCCACCTGAATGTGACACAAGCCGCACGTAGCTAATGAATCGACACACGCAGTGAAAAACAGAAAGTGCAGTTGCATCATGAAGAAGCCATCATTTTCGCTTGACACGTTTAAACGAATATATTTATTTTAATTTAGTTGCAAAACAGTACACTAGTGAGTTTAGATTTTTGTAAATAAATGTATCAACATCTTTAAAACAAGTAAAATCAATAAAAATTGTTTCGAATTTTTATTCAGAACGCAACAAAAAATAGAATAAATAAGCCACCCTCGTTTTGTCCCAGACGCACGTACCTCGCCGGGAAAGCTGTACCCATGGATGTGGTGCTCGGAGCCCTGATTGTTGTCGGTGCCGTAGTGGAAGTAGATCTCCTCGAACTGGTACCGGTAGGCGAGCGGACCACTGGAAATATTTACATGCTGCTTCGTATCCTTCTCCACCCGGAACACCAACGATTGGCCGGTGTTGTGCAGTGTGCCAGAGATCTGCGCGACGAGAACAAAACAAAACAAAACAAACAATCACACACACACTCACAAACAAACAATTTTGAACCATCACCACGATTTGATGTGACGAAATCGGTGCGCCCGTAATCGGTTTAATGTGGGACCTGGCTGACTTGCGTGTGGGAAATTAAATAATAAAGCAGCGCCTGAAAGGTAGACTACACCCTCAAAGCACACACAGACAAAACACATAACAAGAAGAAGGTGCCGTTGGGCGTTATCTTCACTTCCGCGCTGCGAAGAAGTCAACGGCTGCTGGTCGGGATTGGCAGCTGGTTTCATCAAGCTAAAAGTTTTCTTTTCGCCACCACACTACCCCACCCACCCAATCACACACACACACACACACACACGAGAAGAGTACAAAACACACGCAGAGGAGAAGTGTCGCCCCAGCTTCGTCGCAGCATTTTATGGGTTGCTTTTATCCGAATGAGTGCTCATTTTCAGGTTGTTATGAATTTCATTTCATTGCTGAAATTTTATTATCATTGAATGCTGTTTTCATTCACCGGTATTTACCCGTCCTCTTCTTTCCCTCTCCTTCGCGTATCACCATTTTTTTTCACTTTTCAACGCCACCAGACGGTTTGGTGTGAACGCGGATGAAGGGTGCTCGATGATGACGGCGTTTTTTTTGACTGCTTCTTCTTTCCTTCCGCTCCGCTGACAAAGACGCTAGGACAGATTGAGCCCATTTTACCCTCCTTCTGCGCTCCGCTTGCCTCGGCAATGATGTGTTATTTTGCCTGTCCTCTGACTTCGAGGACGATGTGTGGTTTCGTAGCGGACGCTTGGTTTGTTTCCGCCGTGCCGTGGTGCCATTTCACACTCGTGCTGCGATTGTTAGCGCGTCTTGGGAAGTGAAGAGTGATGGTGCGACGTGTGAGGTGCACGATGAGAAATAAAAAAAAAAATACAACGCACACCTTCCAGTTTGTTGGCGTGATTTGATTGGAGGCTAGGGTCCGGAAGCACCGAAGGCATCCGAGAACTCCACCAGCGGAGCGGATCGTTGCGCTTCCGTTGGCGTTTATCTACAGAGACCCATTTCCCTGCGTGCGAATTGTGGGCTCATGGGATGGAGGGTTTCTTTTTTGTCGGTGCGACAAAAACACTGTACAGTGTCGGTGTTTCACTTCCCGCCGGGAGGCACCAACAACTCCCCCTCCAAAAAAGAGTACAGAAAATACATAATCAAATTTACGCGACTCCCCTGACAACCGTAACGGGGGCCATCCCACCTTGCAGGTAGAAGACCTGGATGGCAAACGCGGCGGAAGGCGGTACGTGAGGATGAGGAGAAAACTTCCTGCTCGTTCTCGACGTATGCCGAAAAGATGTAATACGTTCAATCTGGTTTCATTCACGGGAAATGGGGTAATTCGGTTGGCAGGCAGGTAGGTGTTTTTTCCTCATTTTCTCTTTTGCTCCCTCTCTATCTCTCTCCTTTCTCTCTCTCTTTCTCCCTTAAAAGTAACTTCAAGATACAGGGGAACAACAACAAAAATCCTACAACTCCACAAAAAAAAAATGTGTGTGGTGGATTCAATATTCTCAATCGATTTTAAGGACGACGACAGAAGTGGCAGCAAAAAAACTCCCACAAGAAGGATAACAGGAACTTCCTGCGGCAAGTGAGCGATAAGGGACAGCTGACACCGACCAAATCGCTTCGACTTCAGCGGCGGTAACCGCACAGCAGTAATAACAAAAAAAAAAAGAGGAGAGATAACATGCGTCCTCCCTTCGACACCGTAGCCAGATTTTGTCAGGTATCATGCTCGAGTCTCCGTCTTCTCAGCAGGATATCCTTACGAAAGGAAGCACTCCTTCGCCTGCTGATACTCCGACTCTCGCGTCGTCATTGTGTGCCGGATGTGGTACAGGCCATTTATTTGCCCGTGGTTTTTTCCCCCAACAGGTGGGTGTAAAAAACCCAGGTAGGAGCTGCCCTCCGCTTCCAACCCTTCCTCTAGCAGAAGGTTAATGGATGCTAAATGGCTGTTGGGAAAGACGGGAAAGAAAGAGGAAAAAAGACGCCGACTCACCTTATGCTTGTCGATGTGCAGCGACCGGAGATAGGGATCGAACAGCAGCTTCTCCGGTTCCACGTTGATTGGCGACTGGCGGCGGCCCTTGTTGCACATGTTCCACTGCGGGTTGATCAAACCCCAGAAGGCGGGACCTGCGAAAATGAAATGCGACGAGAAAGAGCAAGAAAATTAAAAATCAGGTAGTTGTTCGTCTGATAATCTGAGTTTGTCGCTTGGTGTGCTCCAACTGTTTTGATTTTATTTTTTTCAGCTATGGCATCACATCAAGACGAATAATGTATAATGAATTTTAGCATTTTAACGAATGGTTTATAATTTTTATAGACCAAGCATGGAGTAACAAAAGAAATGTGACTTCTTTTTTATGTGTAACATTAATTATTAAGCTTATAAAATCGACGAAAAATCTTTCCTTTTTCTGTAAAATACGTCAGATACGTCGTTTTTGAGTAAAATAAATCAACGTGCGGTGATAACCATCGATAAAACGTTTAACACAGATCAGCTGCTTGAACCGCCAGTACAAGAAAGCCTATCATAGCCGTTTTTCTCGTGGAATGCTTGCATCTCTCCCCTTTCCACGCCGGTAGAAATAAAAAAAAACACCATCAACAACAACCGCCAACCTTATTTACCGCCACCGCCAGGCCGTTCAAGTGCTCGCTGGGGAGTTTTGCTCCACTTAGCAGTAAACATTGAAGATGCCAAGTCAAGGGGGAGGAGAAAAAAAAACAACGCGGCTGGCTTTGGTTCGACTCGAGCTGGCTCGGTGGGACCGTGACTTGAATCGAAGAATAATTCCAAAGTTTACGAATACCAAATTAAATTCCTTTCCGCGTCTCACTCAGCAAAGGCGAGTAGATTCCTTACCAGGCTACCGATCACCGTGCTGACGTGTTTTCTTAAGCAATGGAAAAACTGATTTCATGCAACCCGTTGCTTGGTGAGATTATTTGTTTTTTGTTGGTCCAATTTGAAGCAGCGTAATGATAAGTTTTACACGAATTAAACTAGACGCCTAATGTCGCCCGTTTAACGACGTTTTCCTTTTCGGAAGAAGTAGCAGATACGCATTTCGTTTACGCAGTGAAATCGCTAGAAAACTAAGCCATCGAAACGAGTTTTAGAAAATGGTAAGAATTCAACGAATTTTCCCACACTTTGAAGCCAATTATTTGTCCTTCCCCTTCCCGTTTGAAAACCTCTTGGAAACCGGGAAGGATTTGTGTTTTTGGCTTGTAAAATTCCTCCTCCACCTTCACTTCCTCTCTCTCTCTTTTTCTCTCTTTCTTTCCCATACCCAACGAGATAAAACGACCCAAGCACTGCGCCCGTAACAGAAAATTTATCAAATCCATTTGTTTGCGCTACGCAGAGCGAGGAATATTATGCTTCTGTCGAATGCGGGCCGCCGGAATGTGGCTTCGTCCGGATTTTTACGGCTTCTGTTCGGGCTGGCTAGGTGGCCGGCGGCACGGTGAATGCAACGTTACGACCCCGGTGGCGAGCATTCCGACCGGCACACCGGTGGAACGTTGGCGAAATTAATTTCATCCATCCGCTGTGGTGGACTTCGGAGGTCGCTGGAAATTAAATTAAATGGCTGCAGCGTCGAGTGCAGTACGCAGATTTCTACACCAATACATTAAAAAAAACGGCGGAGATGATAGAGCAAACATTGAGAAAACAATCAAAGTAGTTCAGTATACAATGGGATTTGTTGCTAAAAATGTTTTATTTAAGCAATTGAAGCTAATAGCCCTATACAAACGCAATAAAATCCCACTTTAGATTACATATAAATACATTTGCTGTCTTAAAATCCATGGGAAAAATTACTACAAAAATGACAAAAAAAAAACGTTTTCCGAGCAATTTTCATCGGGCAACTAAAAACCAAACATAAGTAAATTTCAGGGGTGAATATTTTCGACAATATTCGCCCTGATAACCCGCCGTGTAGATTTTTAACATTTTCTATTACGAAAATATCGCTTTATCGAGGTTATCGGTGTACGTTGTTGTTTTTTTTTGTCGTCCAGCGAAACTACACCCGGTAATGGAGTGTTGTGGGAACGAAAGTTGCAGTTATAAACCATTCCCGGAAGTGTGCTCAAGAATGTACGTTTGCACTTTGCTCTTTGGCGGCAGGAGAGTTAAACAAACCGTTGCCGCGAAAGTTCCTTCCTTAACTCCTTTCGCTAGGGGCCTGCTTGCGCGATAATCCAATAACAAGAAAGCAACAAAAGAAAAAAAACCCCTCCCACACACGCCATGAAATCGGAACCACCCTTCGTTTCTTTTTATCGGAAGAAAGTGCTTAAGCAGAACAACAACTTATGCTAAGTGAAAACAAACATGTGTGTGTGCTCGTGGTCGTACACCTGGTGGTAGCGTGGTGTGTAAGATTTAATGCACGAGTGAGGAGGCACATGAACATCCCAAACCCAACCTCGTAGCACAAAAGCCAGCCGGGCGGGGGCGGGTTTTTCGAAAGACGAACGCCCCGAGGGCACGAGCGCGTTTGTTGATAAAGATGCCATCGGTACGATAATTTCATTGCAACCGCCCGGCAAAGTAAACATGAGTTTTGTGTGCCGCTTGTTCCAGTGGCAGATGAGCTACGCCCGATAAGCGCGAACGGCAGGCGGCTGGATAAAACAGAAAGCGCCTAAGGTTTTTCCACCGAAGCGTGTGTGAGTATGCGTGGTTTTTTGCATTCATTTTAAAGCAGCAAGCGTTTTACGCCCTCCCGGCAGGGTTACGTGGTGCATCGGAGGGATGATCTCTCTCTCTCTCTATCTCTCTTTCCCTCTTCCTCTGTGTGTGTTTGTGTGTAAATGCACACACTTCGCATTCCAACCCACGTACATTGAAAGACATGGAGACGCCTGGTGTTTTACGTTTTACAACAAAAAAAAAATCAAAGCCAACCAGCCCGCGATGGGTAAGACATATTTGTGCTAGACATGCACAAATCCGCTTTCACCGATCGCCGATTCGTCCACCGGGGGCAGACCAGCGCCCGTACTTTACCAGCACCAGGGCAAAAATAAAATAAAGCAAAAAAAAATCACTCACACACACAACACGTGAAAAGCAAACGGGTACGATCAAGATTGCATCATGCCCGGATGTGCCCGAACGGCGTTGGTTGTATGGTACGATGCGATGTTTGCGCGGTTCGTGGTCTTCTAAATTGAAATGCTACGGTGAGGGAAAGATCGGCAGCAAAAGGAGAAATAATTAAAAAAAAAAATTTGAAAACCCAAACCGTGTCCATTAGCAGTCAGGAAGGGACCAGGCACGAATTAAGCGAGCGTTCAACGATCGAGCTTGAGCGGTAAGTGGTCATTGAAAATTTGGCTTATTCGTCATAAAAGTTGTTTTACCAGGTTAACAAAAAAAATGTTCAAAATATCTCCAATTAATTTAACCAAAATTAAAAGTCGCTCCTCGAACTAAGTTCCGAACCGGACACTTGGTGGGCATGGGAAAAAAAAAACATCTAAAAATACTAGACAATGAAAGATAATCTAATTTCGCGATGATTTCTGAGAAGCATAAAAATAATGTCAACCTTTATCAAACCAATACCCAAACTCGTGCTTGTCAACTCTTCCACTTAAGCTTAACTGGCGACTCAACTGCTGGACGGAATTGAACAAGCCCAAATGAATTCCATCGATTGCACGAGTGTTTCATTGGAGAAGGGAAAAGGAAACGCTGGGGTGGAGAAGAGGAGACAGAATGTGTAATTGACGACGTGCCATCGTCGTCAAATGGCTCCTTTTGTCGTTCTCTTTGGCGTTGAGACCCATCGCGCACACCATCTCGCCAACTTCCAATGGCGGCCATGCAATCACCACGCTTCACTTGAGTGCCCATTCAAGTCAGCGACAGACACATACACACAGACACACACACAGACACACAAACACACACACATTCTGATTGTGGAGCTGTTTATTTGCGTTCGCCACCAGCAGGCTTAGGGGAAGGGCGCGCGGAAAACACATCGTCACGGCGGTTCCACGTTATGACATGCTTCATGCGAGGGTTTTTGCGCCAGTTTGGTAGGCAAGCCTCCGAACACGAGCCCGGGAGTGACGTGAAGAGGTTCGACTATTATTTGCAGGGTTTTTTTTTCTTCTTTTCGAGCGGGCATTGCATTCGGTGTCTTTGCCGGCTTGTAATGGTGGTTGAGTAGCGTCAGTTGGATATCCGATGCAAAAAGGAGTTCAATTTTTCCTCACCCGATGCACTCCGTGCGGTTGTTTTTGGGATGGAATCTAGCAAATCTTACCTGAAATTCCATCGTACGTCCACCACTCCTCCCAGCTGGCTTTAACTTCTGCGAATGAAACAAAACAGACGGAGAAAGAAAGGAATAAGGAAAAAATAGATACACGAACGGCGCGAATTACATGAATAAAATATTTTAATTCAATCACGAATTTTAGCGTTGCCGCGAACTCGCTTCTCTTCCAAGGGCTTCCAAGGGTTTCGGTTGAAACGAAGCATATGTGGTGGAAAATGTTGCTACCAAACCCTTTTCATCGGTAATTTCCAACGGATGAAGATCCGTTTCCTCGGGTTTCCTGCTGCCGCAGCAGCAAATTGAGTGTTTTGTTGTGCAAGCCACGAGCGTGTTGCGCACACAAAGATGTAAACTGCACCTCATTTCCAGCGCAAATTATACGCCAGCAGACTCTTCCGGTACACGGGCACGTAGAACGAAACCCGTAGGCGGAGATGAGCTGCTATCTTTACTAGCGCACACAATGAGGAAAGAAATTCGCCACAGTAATATCAGATTCAACGATCCATTTGCTCGCCTCACCATCGCCATTTTGCTGACCCACATTTCGAGAGCACCCGGGACGGGTCAAATTTCTGCACCACACTTCATCCCACCCCCCGAAATACTCGCAAGTCCTCGCTCGCGGGGGGTTTGCTGTCTAACGTTTTCTTGAAATCTTTTACGCGCTGCGAAATCTTTTTTACCCGGCGACATAATCGTGCATACTTTCAGGCGATAAGAGTATACAGAAGAAAAAAACAAAAACCAAAAACAAACATAAAAATCACCGCCAGCTGCAGGAGTCAAATGTCGGCTGGTAATGTTTCTCGCACCGCTGGTGACGCCTGGACTGAACAATCAACGGCACGTGCCGCAACGCGCACAAGTAGTGCGACCAGCTCTCATTTTCTTTTTGTTTCCACTTTCAACTTCCCCCCCCCCAGCACGCCTTTAGAGGAGTTCAAATTTGTCAACGCTCACTCTTTTCTCGGAGGAAAAACGCACAATGGAGCGCGTGGCGACGGGTCGGGTTCTTTTGCCAATGGGCACCACCCACAGTCGCCCACAGTCGATCATAAAGGGCTGCTAAGCTGCGGCGAGGAGCGAAAGCGAGTCTCACGCAGCGCATATTTTGCTTGTAGTTTGTATTCGCGCGCCCATAAACAGCGATAAAAGCAGAACTTTCTGTCCACTGCCCGCAATCCGCTCCAAGCAAAACAAGAAATAAAACTCTGAAGAAGCATTAGAACGGTGGGGAGAGAGAGAGGAAGAGAGAGAGAGAGAGGGAGACGAAAAAAGTGATTGAGAAAAATTTATGGAGGGAAGAAATATTTCGGCGTCAAAATGTCTGGCGCCATGATTATTTTATTACTCTCCACTCATGCCTCCACGTTCCATCCGGAGCGCCACGCGCCCCTAAACGTCTGTCGCACTGCTTTTTTTTTTCTTTGGCTGCCGCATCCTTCTCCTCCACGATAGTCGCCTCGTTATGGTTGTTGTAGCTATTTTGCCGTCCAACGCGGCAGTGGCAGCCACAGTATCAGTGACGCTCCACTATCTTTTGCACCTCACCTTCACCGGCTAGCGTTGCGCAGGACGAGGCACTCATCTTTTGTTTTATTTTCTCGGCCCCTTACACCTCCCCACACTCCGTCCGTGCGTCAATCAGCAGCCCGAGGGGCAAACGGACGAGGGAAACGAGTTGGCGTTCAACAATTTTCGGCTTTTGGCAAAGTGATTTCCCACTCCCCCCTCTTTCCCCTCATCGCCCACCACCCGCACGCCTTCCACCGCGCTGGATTCGATTTGCTGGACTGCTTTTCGAAACCCTCTACGTGCATCGTTTCTCGTTCTCTTTCTTGGGGATAATTTTTTCCACGGTTTTTCTCCTCGTCTCCCAAGCCACACGCCATTATTCGGTGCGCTTTTTGGTGCTTTCCACGAGTTTTTTGTTTCAGCGTCGGTAGATGAAGTCGTTCAAATGAGTCCAAAGCGCTCGAAGGATATTTCTTTCGATGTATCCCTGCACGCGCGCGCTTCACTACCGCCGCCGGCAAAATCAATGCGAAATGTTTTCCGACGATTGATTCCGTTGGTATAAACACATACACACACACACACACACACACACACACACACACACACACCA
>JXXA01004738.1:0-14775 GCA_000956255.1 Anopheles punctulatus | reverse complement strand
CACTACTGAACTGCATTGATTTGGTGGCGCTGGTGGCAACAAAAGCACAAATTATCGTTCAATTTGTTCCGGTGGAAGGTGGTGCAGCATTAATTCGCTTTACGCCCGGTGGAGGAAAAACAAACTCTCCCATTAAAATAGCTTGTGCTGCCAGCTGGCGTTGGGTTTACTCTCGTTTTAGCGCACACCGGTGGTGTTGTTTAATTGGTAATAATCGCACCCAGCGGGGGAGAGTGGGTGGAAAAAAACGGATGCACCGTTCCACACCGCGCGTACATGTTGTTAGCACACAAGCCAATGCGTGTGGATATAAAGTGCAACCCACCGCCCCATTATACACACTCACACGATGATTGGGTGAAGAAATTTTCATATCTCATGGGGTGGGACCGGGCGGAGCGAGGATCGGGACAATTTTCGTGCAGATCAACCGTTAGCTAGCTCCCGCAAACTAGGCATGTAGGCAGGTTGGGAATGGATGAGGAGGAAATGCTTCACATTCCGTTGCATTGTAATTGGATTGGCTTTTCTTGCGCGAATCAGCTGATCATGATGAAGCGTCAGCGTAGAGCTGATGCTGGAAAATGCCTTTGGTATGTTTTCTTTAATTAAATTTAATTCACCTACACACGTTGCTGACGTGCATAGGTGTGTTTTTTTTAACTAATTTAAGATGAAGAAACGCTTTTTTTTTTGTTCGAGATGGAAAACCGAAGAGCCGGTGTCGATTACATGATCGGCATTCACTACGAATACACCTCTTACACGCGCTTGAACTTACATTGTTATTGGTGGAGTATCTTCACTCTCAAGTCAACAGCGATTCAGATTAACAACAAACTCTCGGTTGGGAAACAATTTTAACACAAAAAAGCAACCCTCTAACTCAATCGATGAAGGCACGATGATGACAGGCGCACCGTGCGCAAATAGCGAAGATGATGATGCAAACGGATCATAATGGTGAATTTTATTAAAGTTTTTTTTATCCTCCCTAGACTTGCATCACCCACCATTCAATGCACGGGCGGCCGGGGTTCTTTTTTCCATTATCTTATCGCTTTAACCAAGAACGTACCGCGCCCGCAACCTTGCCGTGGTGTGGTGGTGTTAGCGCTCTATTATTCCACTAGATCCACAACACGAACGGGGTAACGGAATCATCATTCTCAACCGTGCCAAAGGGGGTGATGTTTTTTCTTTTCATACTGAAACTCATAGAAGAAGTCTTTCGCTTGCCACCCCGTCATCGTTCGATGTACCCGGGTGGATGACGATTGTTGCATTCCGGAGCAGCACGTAGTGCCTCTCGCGTACGTAGCACCCTGGCACGCGAAGAGCCACCGGTGCGAAGGACAATCGATGTTCAAATCGGGGCTTCAAATGGGGGAGTGGAAGAAAAAAAATCCACCTTCGCGCCGAAGCGAAACCACCAGCCCCCGGTGTGCCGGAGAGAATGGAAAATGAAATATTCTTCTTTTAATGGATCATCTTCCTATATCTAAAGCCGGCTTCTTGGCTGTGTTGCAATGGTGGATCAAAATTTAATTTATTTTCTTCCCACACGTTCGCGTGAGATGCGGGCCGCAGCCGGGCCGATGAGGAGGTTATGTATTATTCGAAAGGCAATAGATTCCACTCGACCGGGATTGTACTTTTACACAGTGTTGCACCGCATCCGCTACTGGTTGCTGAAAGCGTGTTTGTGTATGTGTAAATATTCATCAACGATCGCGTTTATGATCGAGTTAATTGTCTCGTGTTTATTTCCCGGCACTGCATGGTGAGCCCGGTTGCATATGTGCTTTGTTTTTTTTTTTTGTTTTTTTTTGCGCCAACCGAGACGGTGTGATGTCGAAACAGAAGCCTGATTCTTACTGAAGAAATGAGCACCGTTGCTAGTAGGCCATGAAATTGTTATTGTTCGAGTGAAACCACAGCACCTTGCGGTGAGCGTCGTCTTGGGTGATCTCAACTTAATCACAGTAAATAGTGAGAGCTAGTTGAGAGCTTCATTGCTAGTATTTTGGCTAGAATTGGCTAGTATTCTGAAGGGTCATAAAATCAAATTACATACGAGAATTATTAAGTTAATTAAGTTTTCACCAAATATTCGCGTTGTAGTAAAGAATTCACTTCTGCTTCTACTATTTATTATTTCAGCAAAAATGTATTAACATGAAACAAATGGATTGAAAGCTGCTTCCAATAAACTACTATAAAGCACCATCTCCAAAAGGAGGTTCATCCGTTCGTTACGTACTCGTTAAAATTGCTGAACCACAACGCACCCTGCTTTCCCATTCCATTTGCCATCCATTTGGGAATAAATCAAAGGTAGTTCGAGCTCGTTTCGAGCAATAATTGAATTGCATTGCAAGCGGCTATAAAAGATCGTTCCCGGTGTCACGTTGCTCCTTGCCGAGCGATAGAGAATGGATTGCTTGCTTCCCCTACTTCTGTTCGCCAAACTGCCTTACCACAATGCGAATAGTTTTCGTGTACGCTAGAAAACTAACTCGAAACAAATGTATTCACACGTGGCTCGAAAATGGGTCCCACAGTACCGCGTGCCAAACTCCCGGCGGAATCTTAACAGGAGGTTGGTACAAATTTGGTGTCATTGCGCATTGCGATGCCCATGTTCGACGGCTCCCGATGGCGAGAGAAAGGTGCCAACTAGCATGCTTCGATTCTCGACTGGCGTACGCGGGAACCAGGCTTTGCTTCCCATTTCCGAAGGGTGCTAACGAGTGGGAACACATGTTCGCCACGATGCCGTCGATGTTGACGCTATTTTGATCGATGCAGCTCTGCGGTCATCCGAAGGGTTGTGCATCGTAATTTATGTAAATTTCATGAACGGTTTCACCACCAGCGCGGACACCTCCGCGGGTCGTATCGATCGAACACGAGATCTTCCGCTGGTGTGTTTCGGTTTTTATTTATTTCATATGTTTATCGGATGGGACATCTAATCCCACGAACCAGGAGACGAGACGCTCCCAGCGGGAAACCACCAGCAAGATTTCCACTCGAGAAAGCGTCTGAATTAGTTTTACGGAAGGCAAATGCGTGTCAAACTGGAAAAAAGTCAAGTGCTGCTCGGGAGGGTCGTCGCAACGTCTTAATAGTGGTCCTATTTGGGTGTTTGAGGGTTTGGTTTTCGAGGTGGTGATTACGCGTAAATGTTTCGGTTTTATGGTGCACCAGCTGCGTTGTGGTGCATTTATGGCATTTTAAGGAATTTAAATCTCGTTAGAGCAATCGGAACGCCGATATGGAAATCTGGCCTGTTCAGCCTCTTGTGGAAGCTGTCACACGAGGGTTTGGGAAATGTATTTCAGTTGAATTTCAATGCGGAATCGGCTCGATTGGCTCTTGAAATTGCTTCTTGAGAATAATTTCCACACCCCTGACAAATCCTTTTGTGTAGTGCCGAGTGCCAACATTTAGGCGCAATCAATCAACAATAGATAATGATTTGGAATTTCAGTCATAATCGGCTTCTAATGCAGCGTAACAGAAATAGAAAGGCTCAAATTCGTCCCTCGTTCCCAGCAACGCAGAACGACAGCTAACACACGCTTCCGGTGCGCCGCTGATCGTGTTCCGATCCCAGGCTACTGGACCGAAATTTCACACACCCCAAATCGATCGCCGATCGTCGTCGTGACAGACTTTCGTTCGTCGTCAGCATCGTATATGACGACAATCGATCGGCGAGAAAAGGAAGCGAGTGCTAAACTTTCGATTCGCGATCGCCCAGCAAACACAACAAAAGCGCCGTGAGAACGTTCCCATCGATCGATGGCAATCAGGGCTACGAAATTGGCATTGGGATCCCGACGAGTAACACCCGACAGTTTTTTTTTCTTTAACTAGGGGCGGACTGTGTGAGCCAGCAAATTTTCAATTTTCTCCCCCATTCCGGTGCGTTGGCTACGATCGAAGCGGGCAGCCGTCGATCGATTAGGCGGTGATGAAAAATTGCTCCACACACGATGGGCAATTTCTCTCACTTTTACCCCCCGGGACGTTGGTGCCATCATCGTTCGGCACCGCCCGTTGAGTCACCACGTCGAAGGAATGTTTGTGGGCTCTGCACACACACGATCGATCCGGTCACCGTCAAGAAGTAGGAGACGGAGGCAGGTGCCTGCACAGTCGAAAAGTCGCCGGAAACCTCAATTCTCACGTCGATTTAGCTGTGTAACGAATGAGGTAATGGGCAACGAAAGGGGCACCCTTTCCTCTGCGTGCGAACGTGTCTAGGACGTGTTTGGACAAAGTCTGTGCCTGCCTGCCTGCCTGCCTGCCTGCCTGCGTTTGCTTATTACCTCAAAAGGCGACCCAAATGGCTGTTCAAGGTCGTCGCAGTCCTTAAGCAGCAGCCCACCACACTCATTAACCCAGACACCGAAGCCGACTTTTCTTTGGGAAAAGTAGTTTTGGGACCACCGTTTCGGGGTTGACCAGTGACAAATGGCCCCTCACTCCCCCACAGCAAACCGTCCCAACATTCCAGCACCGGTCGGCTAGCACGTGTGCGTGACTTCATATTCTAATTTTATTACAACAAAGACGACTGGTGTGCAAGCGCGTAATTATTTCATGACGACTCCCTGACAAGAAGGTTTGACCCCGGTCCAACATCTGATTTGCGTTTTTTTTCTCTCTTTTCGTTTTCGGAAGCCTTGATTTCCGTTCTTACCGCAACCCACCCTCGTCTACATCCTGGTCGGAGGCCCCGATTCTGCGTGTTACTTCGAGCTTTTTTAGCAAAACGTGGAAACAGTTCGGTTGAGATCTCCTCCGATTCCACCAGTAAATACTTGACCCAAAAAATCATCCCATTTCATTACCTCCCGGTGGTGATGTGCATGGGAGCGTGCTCGTGCGTGTGTGTGTGTTATGCCCCTTTTGCAAAGTCCTTTTTACCCTGTGTGTTGCGTTCGCATGGCAATCGGTGGTGATGTTTGGTTTTTACCTCCTCCCATCGAGCGAGACGGAACGGTATGAACGGTTCCTTCCTTCTCACCAATTAGCAACCCCTACCCGTTATGTTGTGTATACCTGGCCGGCGGCGACGGCGTCATCGTCGAGGACCCCGCATAGCCGTTTTATGTTTCGTCTGTATTTATGCACGATTCATGCGAACGATATAAGCGGCTGCCAAGAGGGGTGAACGAGAACGAGACGGCAAAAAAGGAGACCAACGAAACGCACACACAGGCACACTCGTACCAATGTTGGTTGAGGTCCGTGATAGCATGGCGGGCCATGCATCTATCCTTCGCGTTGCCTCGCCAGCCATAACGAAGCATCTAGTCAGCCTGGTCAGTCAAAACTGAGAGCGCAGCGTTTTCCTCGATAGAGAATTTTTCGTGTGTATCCAGCAATAGTCATCCCACATCAAAAGAATTATTCTAAAGGCAGTTTAAAACGAGTGTAACGTGTGCCCGAATTAAGTGATTTAGTTGGTGGTCTTAAATTTGCTTAGGACTCGTCTTTGCCCAACACATTTCAACGTGTTTACGGCGAGCTATCGCTTGGAGTTAGAATTTCTTCCAGAGGTACAATCGATTTCTGCTCCTTACTCGTTTCTTCCATAGGTTTAGATCATCGCTCGATGTGAACAAACCGTGCTTCTACGAAAATCCCTTAACCATCGCCCTCTAACCCGTTCATTTTCGTGTTTTTTTTTTGCAGAGTTCTGAAGCCACCGGGCGGCGGAAGCAGCGATCTTTTCGGTGCGGACCAACTCGGACCGAACACGCCGCGCACCATGAGCAAGAACCGCATGCAATCGAACATCTTCGCGGCTCCCTCGGACGCCCACAAGAACGGTAAGAGCAGCTACTCTCCACTAAAATGGTACCCCCCCAAGGTGGTTTGCGGCTTCCGACGTTACGCCGACAAGAAAAAACCACCGAAAAACGGCTCCGGTTACAGTGCGTTTTCGTGTGTGTGTGTGCGTGATTGTGCATTATGTTGCTGCACCCCTCGGCAAGGGACATTATTATGTTGTGTGCCTGTATGAACATGTTCCAGTGCCAGCGCCGTGCTGAAAGAACTCTCTTACCCCCTGGACGGCAAGCGACCCTGTGTGCACTCGACGAGGAGCAGTCCTTTCGGCGTAGGGACAAATTCATCCCGGAAACGTGTGTGTGTGCGTGCTGGGATGATAGAAGTGCAGTTTTTATGGTGTTGTTTGTTTGCTCCGTGTGTGTGTGTGTGTGATGGTGTTTAATACACACCCACACGGGTACAAAATGTTCCAAGGCCCGAGGATGTGATCGTGCCCAGGGTTTTCCCATTGCTTCTCAACAGCTGTGTGTTTGTTTGTTTTAGGTTAGGTTTGGAGAAGCAGACGCACACAAACACACACACGGAAGAATGTAAAAAAAACGGCACAAAGTTTTGTTTACCATAAGCACACACACATGCACTACCGAAAAGGCAGATAAAAGCTCTAGCAAACAGCCTGCTGTTACCGATCAGCACATAATCTTATGCGTTCTAACCTTAATCTTTATCTCTCTTCTGGATGTGCTTGCAAGTCTTTCGGCAAGGAGCTCACCGATACTATTTTCTTGGTACATTTTTCAAAATTTAAATACCTTACCCGTTTGTTCTTCTTCTTGTTGTTTTTCGTGTTTCTCGATTTTTTTTCAAAATTCATAAATTAAACCCGTAACGTCCGCTGCAAAGAGCCCGTTTAGCTACTTACTATCTCGCAATCTTTAGTGCATCTGTTTGCTTGCGAACGTTAAGTTGGTGATCATGCCTTACCATTCCTGTTTTTTTTTCTTAAATCGCTCGTAAAACCTTCCCGGTTGAAGCTAGAATAAAATCCCACCGTAATCAGCCCTTATTATTCTAGTCTATGTTATTTATATCAACGCACCTTCAAAGCAATCATCTAATTACACTTCGTCCATCACATGCCCGTGGCGCAGCTATTGAGCCATCTTTGTCGTACTCCCATTCACCTTTCCCGGTTCTCATGATCATGAGGGGCACGTTTCGATTGTTTCGAAACGCCAAGAGAAACCTGGAAGAAAGGAAGAGCATCCATCTCGTGATCAAGTGTCGTATTGTGTGTCCTCTTTTTTCTTCTTTTAAACCATCGAAAATTGCTTGCGATCACCATTTTTTTTGCGTTCACCACAACCGACATCTCTCCTCAGTTCGCTGTTCGTGCACGATCATTTTCTTTCGCGTCTTTTACCCCGTGTACCCTAAAGTAGTTCGATACATAAAAAAGGTGACAATTGTCTCTTCTGCCCGGATGACAATGGGACAATGGAGGAAGGGAGAGCGGAATGTTTCAACCTGTGCTTTTTTTTTTGTTTTGGTTTGCTTTTGGTACTTCTTTAGACCCTCCAACCCGGGTGACCAATTTGATTTCCCTCCATAGTTTCCTCCCCAACTGGGCGGCGTTTTAGTTGGCGCTTGTAATCACATTACACCCACCCGCTCGAAGCATTATCTTATTATCTGTGTCGCGCGTGAAATGCGTGTCTTGGCGAGTATTACTT
The DNA here is from genome assembly GCA_000956255.1 of Anopheles punctulatus. Classification (NCBI taxonomy): domain Eukaryota; kingdom Metazoa; phylum Arthropoda; class Insecta; order Diptera; family Culicidae; genus Anopheles; species Anopheles punctulatus. The sequence goes on along the minus strand of JXXA01004738.1, from coordinate 7,231 downwards.
CACCTCACGAACGACCTGAAGCAAGAGACCTGTGCGACATTTGTGCCCGTAATTTGCTAGCTGTTGTAATTTGATCGTAATTCGACGACTCGCTGTTTGTGGCCCTTGTTGTGTACCCTTTTACTCAGATAAGTTTGTACCCGTTCGTTCTGTCCGTGCCAAGTAGGAAGAGTAGCACGAAGTTGCTAGTAATTTGCTCGTGTTTAAGCAAATGTTCTTAGTTAGATCTTTGTAGTATTTGTTTCTGATGTTTCATTGCTACTCTTTAGAATTTATAGCTACAAGTGATCGTGTGCTGAGGGGTTTAGTCGTTAGTTTAATCAAATTCGTACTAGAAATTATGCCTTGCTTTAATATACTTCAAAAACTCTATATTGAAACCACATTAATTTTGTAGATGATTGTGATGATAGTATATGATTGATGGAAGATGTACTTCCAAATAGTCCTGAGCTGCTCAGCACACGTTCACGTTCTCGAGATCTTTATCTATGTTTAACGCATGAAGACACATTTTCCCATGCCTTTCTGTAACCATGAAACGATGATTGTTCTAACATCTGCTTCCATAATCTGCCAACCACTCCCGCAGGCTCGGAGACGCCGCGCCGTGGCACACAGGGCCAGGACTCGCACAACCGTCTGTTCGGTGAACTGAACCGTCCGTTCACACCGGCCAAGAACCACATGAAGAGCAACCTGCCGATCGGCGGCGACCACACCGATGCCGGCAAGAACGGCCACCAGAACGGCAAATCGAATGGCGTGGCCCATCAGAACGGAAACGGTTCGGCCAACGGACATTACAGCAATGGACACAGCAACGGCAACGGGCACATCTCTTCCGCTTCCTCGGACAACGGATCCAGCCACAGTGAGTATCTGACCACTTCTTCCCAAATCCAGCGTCCACCTGTACAGGACGATCCCAAATGTGTTTGCGTGTGTTTGTGTGTTTGTCTGCTTTGTTTGGCACTGTTTGGTTTGTGATTTTTGAAGAATTTTGCACCACAGGAATTCGTTTGTAACACACCGTGAACTTCACGCTCGATTGGAAGGTGATCGGTCGGAGGGTCCGGGAAGGTTGCATATCGAATCCCGGGGTGGGTGGGCGATGACAATCGCATGCAAAAGCGCGTCCGCTCATGTGCAACCGTTCCGGATCACCGACAGACGCACAAACACGTCGCCCGGATCCGATCGTCACCTTCAATTACCAGCACCACGCCGCGAGGGAATGACTTTGAAGCGAAATGGCGCCTCGGTTTGATCTTTACTGCCGGGGTTTTGCGTCTTTTTGTTTTGTTTTTGAGGCATTACACACGCTTATTGTTTTGTCCTTTACTCGTTTTTTTTTGCCACTTGGGTGTTTTAATCAATTTTCTCGATGCTCTTCTGCTCCCCGCCAGTCTTCCTGAGGAGATTAAGTAAGTTTTTCGGGTGTAATTTAGCGTGTAGCTTACGTTGACGTTTTGCTTCCCACCCCATACTTAGACGCTTTAAATGCTGAACCGTTCACAGCACGCAGCATGAGCATCTTGTCACCAGGAAGTAGAGTAGAGCGAGGGCGAAGAGGTCCCATCATTATCATTAGTTCCCAAAATTATATCCCCAACGTATTTACTGCTTGTTTGTTTCGTTCATTCTTGTTTGGCGCTCAAGCTCCAAATCAAATCAAGATCCATAAACTACAATCAGCGCTACTATACAATCTCGTTGATGTTGGTTTTTTTTTTCTAGTTCGAAAAATAATTATAAATGTTTACCTATTTTGCTACCGCGCAGGAAGATGGAAACTATTTCTAGCTTCTCCCTCTCACAGTAAACCAGTCATATTCACCTTACTCTTCGTGTCGACATGGCGCGGTGCCGAGTGAACCATCATCAAAATTAGCTTCATTTTCCGCTCAGGTGCACCCTTTGTAGCCCGGTCGGCACTGGGTGCAAAAAAAAAGAGCTCAATCTTTTCCAAGACACCCTTTAATCAAGGAGTTGCTTCTTCACTGTGATTCGTGACTCTTTTGGGTCTACTCTTATTTTTTTGTTGCGGCGGGATGGTTTACTTCTTGGGAAGAAGCTAGACTCACCGTAGGCGGTAATTATTTCTTGATCTAGATCTGACCGTTCTCCAAGCAAGCGGAAGAGGGAGAATTATAATGGGAACATTCTACCGTAACGATGACTGATGTCGTCGATTGCTGATTGTTTGTATTACAATGTATGTTAGTGTTCGTTTCATCATTTTGTATCGTGTAAATGTAAGATCAAAGCACATCCATTACCGGTGGGAGAAAAGTTCTGCACGATCTCTGGATCCGTATTTGGAAGCAACAAAGTTCATCATGCTGCTGCACGTGAAGTAGTCGAGTTTTAGTAGCCAAAAACAACGAAAAAATACCGCTATCGCTCACATCGTCTTACGGAACCGATTCCTTTCTTTTCTCTGCTCTTATCTTCCGACCTTAACCGTCTGGCTGTAACCGTCTAAAACCTGGAATGCGCTTGCGTGCCTTCGCTCCCGTGTGTCTGTATTTGTGTCCTCTGTGTGTTGTTTTATGCATCAACCCCTAAAAATCTTCCACGCATCCACGCTACTAAAACCCTACCGCATGACAAAACTAAAACGAAACGTCAGGTAATGAGGAAGACGCATCGCCGGATTCGGCCTACTCGTCCACGCAGTCACAAACGCAGCAGCAGCAGCATCACCCCCACCACCACCTCCAGCAGGCTGGACCGGGTGGCATTTGGGCGCCGTTCGATTCGTCGTCCGGCATGGTCGCACCGTCCTCGCCCAGACGCCAGCTGCAGTTCTATCCGAGTGGCGAAACGCTGAATCCGACCTATGCGTCCAACATTAATCTCTGCATCAGTGATGACATCATAATCAGCGTGACCGAACACGACGATGCCGCCATCGGCACGGATGGCTCCTCATTGCATGGGCTGACTACTAACAGCAACAATGGCAAAGGTAGTTGCCGGGAGGAAGGACACGAACTTCCCCAGCGACCGAGGGAAAACGTGGTTCAACTGATGCTAAAGAGTGCCAATAATACGTTGTTGAAGCCTCGTTGATGCATTACGCGCATTGCATACTTTTTAGGCGCTAAATTGTTTTCAAAGTCCCAGAAAGTATGCAATCAGTGTGCGCAACGCTTCACATACGCGTTACGAACGCTTCATTGGCTCAGTTCGTTCCTACAGGAGGTGGCATGCGAACGTAACGAAAAAAATCGTAGTGTAGCACCCCGAATGTGGTCCCGCAATTGGAGTTAAACCCCATTTTACGTTCCTTCTGTGTTGTTTCGTTTGTTGTCGATGTTTCTTACCGATTTGTGACAGTTTTCTCGCTTGCTTTCCGCTTTTCACTCACACTAACCCGAACGTTTTCATCTCTGAACCCTTTAATGCTTTTCCTCACACGAACAAAAACCGCGACATTGTATCGACATTGTAGCATCGCCGAGGTCACCACGCTCACCACGGTTTGCGCAACGGAACCCGGTTACCGGCAACGGAGTCGAAGACTACGCCGACAAACCACGGAAGCTCAGCTCGAGACGTGGAGCTGCAGGAGGTAACATATCGCGCATATCTGTCGCACTCTCTTCCCACACTGTCCCATTCTAACTGTTCGGTTTAACTAATGCAAAACGCAAGCCGGCGGGGTGTGTGTTTTTATTGCACTCTTTACTGTAATTCATAATATCAATCACGACGCACTTTTACATCGGTGGTAACTAAATATCGATCTCATTTTCTAACCTACAATGTATTTAAATGAACATACGGTTTATGGTTTTTTTTCGTGATGAAATGCTCTTCCTGATCGACTTAAATATTAGTTTTAGTTTCAGGTGATTCTTTCAATTAGGTTCACCCGACTTAATCGGATCGGAAGAAGTGATGTTTGAGTAAACGAGATTTATTTTTTGTTTTTTATTATTTTTTTTGTTTTACCTACAGAGATCCCTTTCTTCAACAGCACTGCCTTTGGTTTGGTGTTTGCTAATTGTTTTTTATCAACATTGTCTCTTCTCCCCAGACGGCAACCCGGTAACCGGTGAAGGATACAGCAAATCGAACGGTGCAGCGGAAATCAACACAACGGTACCGTCGCTGAACGGAGGTGGCCATGTTATCAATAAGAATCGCATTCCGCCCGGTGGATTCTCGTCCGGCCTGTGGTAAACGGTTTGTCCTGTGCTCTGGATCTGGTGATAATTGCTACCTAACTCCACCATATTACACACTACACCGGCATGGGCAGGAGGCAGGACAATCCGCCAGCTAATCTTCCTTCACAGCATCATCCATTTGATACCGTCTTGCTCGCTGGCGATATTGAGAAAGCAATTTGAAGTCCACAAAACACTACTGGTTCGTCCTAATTGAAAAAGAAAATGGATTCAGATCCACCCAAAACACATACACACACATGTGCACGAGGTGTGTAATAATAATAATAAAAAAACGATAAACGAATTCATTGCAGAAAAAAAAAACATATAGTGTGGTCTTGAACAAGTAAAATGGTACTCATTTTCCGTGTGAAAATTGATTGTACAAATAAAAAGGGATTATTTCTGCAAAACGCCTCACTTTCCGTAGCAGAATAGACGAAAACCCCCGACCGCTAATTCAAACAAACACGAGACGAACGACATTTGAATATCGAAATTGCAAAGCACGGAAGGAAAAGCCACATTGTGTAAAACGAATATGGGAAACGATGTGCGCCGCCGGTAGTTTATATATATATATATTATACAGAAAACATACGAGATTTCCAGATCGAAGAGCAGCAGCGAACGAGTAAGCGAAAGGTGGATTGTTTGACAAGAAAAGTGGCAGAAAAGCAGATACCTAATATGGCACTATATCCACAAAAAGGAAAAAATTCTTTGTATTGATGAATTCTATAATAATCACGAATGTCGTTACGTTAGGAGGCAGAAAGTGGATATTCGCTCGAAACAAGGTTTGATAAATGGAAACGGGCACGAAGGCGAAGAAAAAAAAATTAAATGAAACGAGGTTCTAAAGTAATTAAAACGGTTTGTTTGGTGGGAGGAAAGGGAATGCAGAATTAGAATGGAAAATTTATACACACAAACAACAACAACACACCATTCTCTCCCATATTTATCAGATCAGAAGTAACGTATAAACGTGAGCATAGTTGTGTATTTAGAGAGTCAAGTATCAAATGAATTAAACAAATCAAATTCATTAGAAAAGAAATTATTGCAATAAGATGAAAACAAAAAGAAAACAAACACACTAGGCACGGAGGTAAGCGAACTAGAAGTGCTAATTATGTAAAGATTTGAACAAAAAGAAGAAAAAAAAAGTTTTGTTTCCGCGTTCCAAATTGTAGTTTGTAGAGCAGAGCTTCGGAAACTTCAAGGGTTTTGCGGTGTATCGTAAGCGAAATTGGAAACCTTTTCCAGCTCCCATTTGGCCTTAACTTCCTCTTGAGAAGAGCCTGCGCCTCCTGCTAAGGTGTGGTTGGTGTTTTTTTTTTTTTTTGCAAATCCATATCGAACTTGTGTCCGTTTGTGTCCATTTCCATTGCTCCTTCGCTGCGAGCACAGAGGCAAACCATCTGCCGTTCGCCACGCATTTCGATTCGATTTTGTATTCCAGTTTGCTATTATAATTTTTATAAAATTATCCAGCGCCGAAGAAACGTGGAATGGCATGGGACGAAGAAACTGCGGATCTGTGTGGAAGTATGTGAAACGAGCAAAATTTACTGTGGTTTCTTACTGTTTGTTTTTCTTTTTTGTGCAATGTCTGTTTGTGTCTTTCCACGTTAGTTCTTTCGCTTTTCTCACTCACTCTTGGGGAATCATACATGCAGTTTTCTTTTTCTTTTGCTCCTCTCTTTTCTTGGTGTTTGTGTAGCGTTCAGCTGCACAGTAATCGATATCAACGTTTCAACGTTCTTCAACTGCATTTATGCAATAAAGATCAAAAATCATAGTTTCGTCCAGCTTTTGAGACGGATCCACTGAGTTTAGCGTGTGTGTGTAAAATAAGTGGATATAGCAGATGGACAATGGCACCTGAAGAAAACATATTTAATTTGTTGTGCCTAAACCCAAGCACATGCATACAACACTCACGAATACACCATATATAAAATGAAAATGTATCTCCTAAACATAACGGATTGAATTATTTTTTTTTGCTCTTTTGTAATAATAAATTTTAATTTAATAAAACGTAAGTTGTGTTTCCAATTTTTCCGTGTCGGGAAAGTAACGTCCGAAAGATTGATTAGGAAACGAAATATTAGAGCGTGTTTCGAAGTTGAAATATTTCGAACTTTTTCGAAATATTTCCAATGACGACGGTGTACATGCCATGAGTTCCATACTTCAAGATGACAGTTGGTTTGTTTACATTTTTATCACAGAAAAAACACCGGCTTTTAGGTAGTCGTCTCCTCTAACTAGATTGTAGTATTTTATACATACTTTAAGAATTTATGTATTAACAACATGAAGGCTATTGTACAACGAGTAACGTGTGCAAAAGTAATGGGTAGGTATTGTTTGCTAGTACCGTTTTACTCACATTAAATTTCCCGAACCACCTTTTCTAGTCGGTGATGAATTGGTTAGCTCCATCGGTCGCGGATTGTGTGTGCTGGTGGGAATCTCTTCCGATGATAACGCCAACGATGTAGATTGGCTGTGGGTAGGCTTGCAGGAACTCTTTTACCCGTGTTACTCTAACGCTGAACAAAATCCATCCGGATGATCTGGATATTTGCAGTGCTCGGAAGTTACTTAATCTACGACTCTTCGAGGAAGCGAGCACCGGCAAACGATGGATGCAATCGGTGATGGATCAGCAACTAGAGATTCTGTGTGTCAGTCAGTTCACGCTGTACCATCGGTTGAAAGGGAATCGACCCGATTTCAGTCGAGCCATGCAGGGCCCGGAAGCGCAGCAACTGTACGGGACGCTGCTGGAAAAACTTCGCACACTGTACGTTTCCGAGCGCATCCTGGACGGTCGGTTCGGGGCGATGATGCAGGTGCACATCCAGAACGATGGCCCGGTGACGCTGGAAATTGAGTCACCCGTGCAAAGTGAGCAAGAGCGTCAGAAGTTGCTACGATCGCAGGGACATAAGGCGAAAGCGGTGGAGAAACCCGCAGATGGTATCGTTGAAGCAATGGAGAAAACTAACATGGAAGAAAAGTGATTAATA
>JXXA01004737.1:0-17414 GCA_000956255.1 Anopheles punctulatus | reverse complement strand
GTTCCGTCCCGTGCTCCGACTTGCTGCGGGAGGCAGATTTCTCTTGGTTGCGATGCAGGCCGGATTAGGACACGTCCTTCAATTCGTTTCGAGTCGTCACATCAATTTACTTCAATCACATGCCTATTATTAGAAGCGAGAGAAGGCTTCTCGAGCGTTAACCGAGTTACGTCACGCGCATCCTGCCGCAGATTCCGCGCCAAGCCCTCAGGCTGCGGCACGCGATGACTGTTGCAGTGTTATTTTTACTACAACTCACCCGTTTGCTAGCCGGGCAACAAAATCAAAGGCGAAGCCTGCCCGAAAGGCTCGGCACAGAAATCATTAGCAAGTGTTGGATGTAAATAATAGAAGCGACCGGCTTTCGTCCGGCTTTCGTCCGGCTTGCGTACACGTGCCCGTGCTGAAGTGTAGTGGCCCGAGCCATTCCGGGGCGTTTGATTATTTCGTTTGAAATAAAATGATGTGCAAACGTTCCTATGGCGACGGCGATGGACGTCCGGCCGTTCCGGCTTTGGTCCGAGCCTTCGCTTTCGGGTGGGGATGTAATTGAAATCTTCAGCCAGCCAGCGAGATAGAGAACGAGAGTGTGTGTGTGAGAGAGAGAGAGAGAGAAAGAGAATCCTGCGAAGGATTTTCGTGCGTCGAGTCGAGGAAATATTCATTATCGCAAGGAAGCGAAGGTTGATTGCCACCCGGAGGGGCTTTTCGGAATGCACGCAGTGGTCGTTTGAAGTAGACGAGATTTATTCACAAGCCGTTTGATTGGGAGACGGGCTCCTTGTGGATGCGTGAAATCAGGCATCATTATTTATGAGAAGATGCTGGCGCACTGTCCACGTTGACTTGATGCGTTTGTGGTTGGAAAAGCATCGTGCGCAATGCAAATATTATAACTTTTTTTTTTAGTGGATGATGTTTGCTCCATTTAGTTACACAATCAATCGCCTACGAAAAGGACGCTTTAAAATGTGGAAAATGTTTATTGATTAAATTTCATAATTAAATTATCGCCAGCATGTTGGCGCCTTGGCACGTCTCTCCCAGGGGTAAAGTGGAAATCGCCTCCGATTGCTGCACCGCAAAGTGTTTGGAAGCGTTGAAATAAAACAGGCAAACGTCATCCGGTTAAGAAAATTGTACCCTCGTCCGCATTTATATGCGAGGCGCGCGGTATGCGGGACACGTTTTTCGGCACGCCGGGGATATGTTGCTAATGTTGCACGCCGGCTGCATCGGTTCATTGCTGGCAACAATTAAACAACGGTGGCTATTATTTACTGCCACTCGGTACGTGCCGCAGCGGGACAATCGTGGCGTGGCGTGGCGCAAAAGTTGGTGCAAGCTGGGAAAACAAGCACGAAACTACGAGGCACGGCTTGTGTGTGTGAGTTTGAGGCAAGTTTCCTGTTTCGATTATTCCACATTCATATTCAATGAGCTGAAGGATGCCCGGAAAGTGGAAAGCGCAGCAAGCAAAACATACACGCCGTTGTACCGTCGGAAAACGCGAAACACACGAGTGCCACTCCACTCCATCGCGCCGTTCTCTCGGAAAAGCGGCCAGCGGTCCCAATTCCCCGCCGTACCGTATCGAACGATTTGCACAGTTTATTCAAATCATTCATTCATGTGTTATTTTTAAAGTGCCGGCCGGGTTTTTGCAAAGATTTGGGCAATGAAAATAAATTGCCCGCAATGGTTGCGCTGGGCGAAAAGTGCAGCGCTATAAATATTGTATGCGCGGGAGCGAAAGTTTTCCGAGCGCACCCGGGCGGCCCAAGTCATTGGGCCATACTTGTTGCCACTGGGTGTGATTTGAAGCTGCTCTTTTCGCATCCAGCGTGCAACAATTGTGTTGTGTTGGGCAGCTGGCGATGGTTCAAAGGACCGCGCTAGGTTGTAAGTTTCCGTTGCAACGGATAATGGTTTTGATGTTAAGTAATTGGCACGGTTTGGCGAAGGGTAGAAGTTTTCCTGCTGTGGTAACAGCTTAGAGCGCACTTTAGAATCGTGAATTAGCATCGTGTTCGGTTTCGTTCATACAATAACTTTTGTGGGATTTGTGAACAATAAGCGCAATAAGATTGATTTCACTTGGAACTTCGGCCCGGATATTCGTAGGAGGGAAATATCAAAGCGGGCCATGGGAAACATGAATGCTTGAAAAGGAATTTAGAATTTATTTTCATTTTGTGTGATTTTTTTTCACCAAATTAGAAAAGCTTACCAATATTCTAAAACACCTTTTTCGATTGGTGGTGGTTAAATGGCAGAATAAATGAAACTACGTTGTAATCGGTGTTTCAATGTTCGTCTGCTTTGATTCTATACTCTAATAGAAGATGATCTTGATCGTACTCGAGGTATTTCACTATCGATACGAGCGTTTCGAAATTTCGTAATTTTAGCAACAGGAATGTTGGTCCATAACACTTTTTGAGATATTTTGGCAATGGAAACGGTATCAGATTTAAAATGAATTTCTATTTCATAAATAATACGACAGGAAGGTTTACATGCTTTCCGCTTCCATGTCTTGTGTGTTGAATCAGTATCCTCATTTGTCTCGCAATCATTTGTCCCCGTCAAAGGCATTCCTTCTGCAATATTCCACGTTCGGGCGATAAATATTTAACGAATGTATATGCTTCTTGGCCAGGTACGATCCCATCACCAGCCGGTCAATTATTTCCCGTTCCATTCCGAACGATGTCCATCGTGGTTTGCGTTTGAATTTATAGAGTGAATTTAAATTAACCTCAGCCGTTTCGCGCCGAAGGAAAACCTCACACACCGTCCGCGATCGTATCGCGTTCGTTTGCGAAGTGTGTCTTTCGAGCCGGCAGCACCGAGGCGAGGCGCATACATTATTTACGATTTAAATGTATTCTAGGCTGTGGGTTTCTGCACGCGTGCTCATCACTTTCGGATTTCACATTTCGCGAAAAGCGTCACGGTGGGGCGGTTCGCGAACCCAGAGCTTATCCATCGTTAGGCCGCTTCACGTGCGTTACGGGCCGGCGTGCGTGTTCTGGAATTTATCCTTGTGCAAATGATCGCGTCCTTTTTGCGATTTCCTGTGCCACTGGTGACAGTGACATTCGGGTTTTTTTTTTGCGTGTAAAATAGAGGCAAGCAGCGCTGGAATAGAAAACAACATTCCCATGCAACAACTGTCATAACGCGACGAACGACGAACGGCACCGGTGGCGGCTTTGCGCGCCTGTTTTTGGAGGAAAAAGTCACCCAGTGACTCTTTTCCCGGAGAAGCCCTTTTTTTTGCACGACCCCGAGGCTCATATTCCGCGGAGGAAACTGTAGGCCCGCTGTTTTGTTTGCCGTTTTTAGGTTGGCAGGGTTTTTTATGCATGCAAATTTAAACTGTCACACGGCTCGTGCGGCTGCTGTTTAGGTAGGCGGTGGAAAAAGGCGAGCGAATGTGGTGTTCTTCGGGCGGTTTGATGCTATCGGAGCATTTTTATGGAGCATGAGATTGTGCCCGGCTAACCAGCTTACCGGCGGGAGAGGAAACCAAACAAATGCCAAACAAAGTAACAAAGCAAACGGAAAACAGAACTACAAATAGTACAACGCGATGTAAGCGCCTTTTTTTACTGGGTGCCTTCTCCTTCTAGGCACTAGGTGGCCCGCCGAACAGATGGCCCGATGAAGAGAGCATAGGAATATTTTTAAACGAATTGCAACACCACCGAAATTGAGGTTAGGTTATACGGCTGTTTGTTTTTGCAGATGTTGCCACACACGCGCCGCACGGAGGCAGGAATCTGGTGTGGTGTCTGGTCTGGTCTGGTCCGGTCAGTCGTGACTTTTGGTTCATTTCAAGCGCTCGAGTCAATTTATATGACAATGCAGTTTGGGGTCGGCCCTTCCACCGCCTTTCCGTCTGGATGGTTCTGTTCCCAGCTCATTCTGCCGTTTGGTTTTTAGCGGCACCAAGATGGAAATAAAATTAAAGTAATGAAAATGAAGCCAATGGAACGAAGGAACTCTTTTTATGATTATTGGATAGTTGGCTTAGATAAAAGTCAGAGTAAGCAGAAAATGAATTTGAATATTTCTACAAGGAAACCCTGGGTATGGTGAAAATTTAAAGGGTATAGTGAAAAGAGAAAAGTGTTTAAATGTATAAAATGCTATCAACACGCTCGGCTTATCCTTCTGGGTGCCATTCAAACGTTTATTTACGTGCATGAAAGATACGAGCGCAGTATTTTAAAATCCTTAAAAAAGAATTACTTTTACAGCATAATGCTCCTAAGGATGATTTGTTTGAATTCGATATGTATTTACATTTCATCGCATTGATCCGAAAGTCCTAGTTGTTTGGATGGAATCGAATTTTCGATCGATGCGTTGTGCCGTGAATAAAATTTACATGTACGGCGCTCTCTAATCGGATAAATGGTTTAGGAATTATATTGTCGCAGGTGCTCATCCGTGTGACACGATTTTTCATCGTTATTTCATTGTTATTGCGAGCAATGCTTGTTGCATCGAAACCCTTCGTATAGCGTTCCGGGTTTTGTACTGAATTCGTCATCAATAGAAAAATATTGTGATTGAAATTGGAAGCATGAGCGGTTGCTGAAAGTATTTGCAAACGAATCCAGTTGCGTTACACCGTTTATTTCGTTGTACCAGACTCCCAGTAGCTGGCTTTGACTGGCTTCTCCAGCACATTTTCCACTTTAAATGACAATTATTGCATCCATGCTCGGACGCAGATCCAGCCCCGGCAGCTGGGCTTAATAATTTTTCCCGGAAGCTTTATCGGACCCCGTAATACCATGTCGAACATCGTTAAAGACCCAGCCATAAACTAGCCAATAGTAAAATCGGTAATCAATGCTAGTCCGTGCCCGCATGCGGTGGTGCTTTCGCTTGTCTTGGGCCGTGGTGCACCGTACCGTATTGTGTGCGGACCATACGGTTGCGCCCCTACCAGGACGTGTCCGGGGCGAGCGTTTCCATAATTATCGTGCTCATATGGTGCGCAAATGGGAAAGTAATGGTTATTTCGCTCTCGTTAAAGCGTTTATGAGCATTATAAAGATTACGGGCGGGAAGAATAATTGAATCAGCAAGGACGCTGTACTAGAAGCGTCCGCGCGTTTCGTTTAGTGTTGGTCCGTGGTGTGTACGGTTCGTAAAGTGTTATTCTGGCTGGTTGTTTGTCAGACTTACGGTTTGAGAAAGTGTTTCGCCGGCTTAGGAAGTTTACCACGTGCACTGGTGCGCACCGGTGTGGTAGCTAATGAGGTTGCATTGAAATGTAGAGCTTCGTGTAACCCACGCGCCCGATCCTTGTGGAGAACGTTTTGCGACAGAAATAAATTAGCATTGCCCAATATGAGTGGCGACTGGATAAGACTTTTCTTAACGCAACGTTATCATTTATAAGCATGACTTATCGTGGTACTGCTGGCAGGAATAATATCTTCCCAACCCAAGGAATTCTGTCCCAAAGTGACCTGAACTGAACTGTGATAATAAATCACGCAATAAATGAGCGTCGGGTGCGTTGTCTCCATGACAACCTCTCACAGCTGATTGACAGCTCCGGCAGGCATTCGGAAGCAACTAGTGCCAGGTGTTTTTAATCCGATCATTGTGGCGTCGACTAGATTCGCTTGGTTTGTTCCCTCCCGGCAACGGCCACCACCGAGTGCAAACCGATGTTAGACAATCTGTGCGAAAGCTCAGATTAATGGGTTTCCCGTCAGCCATGATGCCATCGAAATGCGTCCGGGAGGGCTGACTGCACCGGCATGGCGTTGTTCTCCGTCCGTTCGCCGTCGCCGGGGATACTTTTCGCCGCCTGCTTGTTGCACCCTGTGTTGGCTTCCCTTGGCTCGGGCTGACGAGACGCACGATGTTTCGTTTGCACAGCCCAGCTCCCCGACGGACTGACGTTGCATCCGGCTCGACAGTGACGAGCACGACGAGTGTGTACCGAGTCGACCGGTCGAGATAGTACGCTGATGTTGTCGAATAACTTTTCGAACTCGAATAATCAGTTATGATGAGCGAGCGAAGCGGAGGAAACGGACGCCAACGATACACCGCCTGGGTTTGACAAACGTCGTTCATCGTAGCAAGACACCGTCCGTCTGTTGTGTCGGGCTGTATCCGGTCGCCTCTGCAGCTCGTCACAGAATGTACGCAAAAAGCGCATCATGTGCGAGTGCCGGCCCGTGGACTTGAAGCTGAAGCGTATTTTAATTATTAACAGGGAGGACCTTTGGACGGTTTGATGATGGCAAGGTGTGGGGCTTGAGAAGGATCTCATTAAGGTGTCACTTTAATAAGCTTTAACATCAAATTGTAACAAGCAATTAATACGCGTTTTAGAGTTGGTGCGTTTCGTTTGGAAAATAAACTATGAATAGTGAAATTCTCGACCTGCTTAGAGCTACAAAGCAAAGCGAAAGACTTTATTCTCACTCAAATAATTATGCCTTTCGATTTCTTGCGGAACAATTCTTTTGAACGAAACTGCCCTCACATTTAATATTAAACAGCTCGGCCCCGGCAGCCATCGAGATCGTTTTAATGTGCAAACAAAAACACAAATTCGGTCATTTCCAGGTACGAAGGTTTTTGGAAGCTACCGTTATGGTAATGAACGGATGCTACGGGATCGTTGGATTGTGAGATAGGGACACATTTCCATTTTCACCTCCTAGGCGTCTACATTTTGCATTTGGGCTTCCGGTTGAGGCAGATTTTTTTTATGGATGCTATGACCTTTAAAAGGATTCAAATGAGTCGAAATGGATTTGTGAGTAAGTCTAAGTGGCTGGAGGAGGATGATTTGTTTGTGGGTCGTATTTGAAGAGTAAACAGTTATTTGGTGAGTAAACAGCTTGTTTGTTTCACCGGGTTTGAAATGTCTTTTTAAGTTCCAGTGCAGACGCTGCGTGATTGTTTCTTGCTGCTTGACTGTTACTTCTAGCTAGTGCATTTATTTTGCTAATAAAAATGTATGCTACTCGAGCATTACCTTTCAGCACAACAGCACAATATCAATCCAGCGTTCAGCATTCGCCAGCGCAGTATCAAGAGCAAAAATGTAAACGAGAATCTGCATTGAATTGAATCCATTCTTCCATCTTCGGGTGGCGTGTTGGTGTTTTGTGCATTTTTCTTCTCGATCTGATACAGTCATGTTCGGCGGGGTGCATAATTTATTGTTGCTACGACTAACACGATGAATGCGCCCTCGACACTTGCCTGTGTCGGTTCCACTCTAAGCCCGTCCACTGCTCAGCATTACATCTTCAGCAGCTGCACGAATGGATGATCTGCCAGTCAGTCAGGCCATCTGTCACTTATTTATTGCATTCGTTCGTTCGCTCGTTCGCTCGTACGTTCGCTTTCGGATGTAACACTTGGCTTAGCTTGACTTGATGCTTTCTAATCTCACACACTGCAGGCATCGCTCAATTCAATCTTCTCGACGGCAACGGCAAGATTGAATATTCAAATGTTGTTTTGTAATATTTTGTCGGCCCGGCTTTGTACAGGGAGCAACGCATAAAGTGATCGAGAACACCATAGACAGCAGTTTTAATCAACGAACGAACGCTTTATCGGTATGGTGAATGATTTAAAGAGATTAATTGGCTTTTTCGATTGTGTAGTCTGCAACGTGCCACGTAATTGGTGCTGAATATTTGGGTGGTGCTCGCAAGAATCTTGTATAACGCAATCGGGTGTTAATGGATGGTACGGAAAATTTGATTGAAAAACAAACAACCAACAATTGCCTCCGCACGTTGCTTTCCCCAGACCAGGACTGTTCGGTATTAAAGCCGACAGGTTCCTGACAGCTTATTATGGTCGCAATTTGGTGTGGCATTGGTTTCATTGCTATCGATAAAATTAAAATGATTGTCACAGGGGTTTTTTGTCCCCTCCCGCCTCCCCCGCCCACCATCAGCCAGAGTATCCCGCAATCCCGTGCGGAAATTGAACATGAAAGCCATGGGCATTTTCTTGTCATTATTTGTCATCAGATGCCAGCAGCGGCAAAGCGCCGTAACTGAAAACGCGAGAAAATGAGAACGGTTTGTAAAGCGGGTTGGGCAAATGTGTGTGAGTGTGTGCTGGTTGAAACAATTGACGTGAAAAGGAGTGTCCCGATGTGGGGCGATGGATGATGAGGCAGCGGCGCACGTAACCAAATGAAAGTTCAAAGCGAATCCCGTGGTTTGCGTTTCCCCTCACTGGTTTGGATTGAATTTTGAGTGAACGCTGAGCGTACTATGCAGCCGGAGTGAGATGAATCTGGTGAGCGCAATTTTTCTCACCCAAGCAGCGCAGACTCGACGAAAGCTCCCTCCCCTGTTGTGGCAATAAACATACGATTCTTTCAGCACTTTAAGCTTCCAGACCGAGTGAGTGTATTATCGGACACTCAGACTGTCGGTTGCTTTCGTGTGAAGTGATAAAGTTAAAGATGCTCCCTGCATGTCCCTTACACGACTGATTTTTAACATATATTATTCATAAAGGTATTGCGCAAAAAATAAAAAAACGAACCTGTTCATATCGAAGATTTAATAACAAATTGGAATACCAATCCAACGTATCCATACGACCGTTTGTGTCGAAAATCAAATTACGTGAAAGTAATCTGGATGATCACCGGCAGATTACGACATTCCTTACGTTATCCTGTCGCTGTGACGGAAAACGATACGTGCTTCGTTTGCGCGCGCTGAAATGATGGTGGGATCGATCGGAAAAAAGATTACTGCTGGCATAACTAGCAACCAGTCTTCGGCCACGTATCGCATTGCACATCCAGCTGCATCGTGCATATGCTGGCATCAGGAAACAAAGCGAATGAAGTTTTTATTCACTTCCGTTCGGCTTTCAGGAAAAGAAATTGGAGTACGAAATTGATTTCCCAGCATTTAAAACTCTTCTAGCGTATGACACGGGGTTTCCCCGTGTACTCTCTCGTTCTCGCAAGAATACGCTACAGGTTCCAGGGCTGACACTTTTACGACTTCCGCGTTGAGCAGTTGAACAGCGCATCGCCATCGATCGTGCAAGCTTCGTGCACAATTCAATTACCTTAAACTAATTGTTATTGCCCCATAAACACATTTACGGTGGTGCGCAAGATTAGCAGCATGGTAAACCATAAATAAAACGCTCATTTCACCTTCAACCTTGCAGCATTCAAAAGAGAACAAAAAAGCTTGAAAAAAAACGGAATGTAAAAGACATGTCGTTCCATTCCCGGCCTGGTAACAGTCACAGAAAGGAAATCGGCAGCTCACACAGCCCACACAGGGGGAGGCATAACGGTGGGAGCAAAATATCACGGCCAATGATTATCGATGCCGTAAAGTATGGGCAAGTAACCGAGCCGGGCCGATTACGACGAAACAATAAAAACTTTCCAAAACAGCCGGATCCGAATCGGGCATATGTGCAGTGTTGCTTTTTTTTCTCTTTCACGATATTCTTTTACGGCTAAAAACGTGCTCGTGTTTTTGGGTCGTTTCTCCAAGCCAATTCCAGGTTTGGATTTTGTTTCACTCCATTTTTTTTCTTCCTCAAATCTCTTACCCGTCGGCTTTGTGAGGCGCATTTGTAAACAGTGCAGCGAGTTAGATTATATGGTTGTGTAAAATGTTTACATCTCCTAGTTAACGATTGTCTCGATGAATATATGAGGCAGGGGATGTCGTTAAACTCATCGAGGGTCGTAAAATACGGCGTTGGGTTTGAGGCCTGAATTACAGGCATATTTTAGGGTGAATTTCTCTCGTAAAAAGATTTTTATCCATAAGTCAAGAGTTTTGAAAATCAAAGGAGTAAACGGTGGAGAATGTTTTGCTTTAAACGTGGGTAGCGATGAGTGTGAGAGAATAATGTCATACTCGGTTGTAAAGAATGTCAAAAATGACGGCTTGTTAAACTCGCCAGATTGTAAAGAGTTGCTATTTTAAAACACGATAAAAAATCGAATAAATTATACATCAAACAAAAATACAAAATAATAACCACACGCAGCTTGCAATGATAATTTATAAACTCAAGCGGCTTAGCAGTCAGCAATAATGTTTCACCAACAGTAATCCCGCATCATCCCGAGCGATGATGTACGATTCCGTTGCAAAGGCTTGAGGTTGTTCCTTCATTTCCTGCGCAGCGAATTAGGTTAATCCCTTTTCGAGAAATCCATGTAGCGTGAAACAATCGTGAAACCTCATTTGAAACATACTGCACGCTGCTCTGCTTCCCACAAGCACTCCAAACGCCCAAGCACAGGGACGACATTTTTCACAGATTGTTCAAAGATTTATGCCATTCAGTCGGTGTTCGTTCGTTACCGGAAGGTGCTTCAGAAAACGGAGCGAGAGAAAAGTAAAACAATGTCGTATTGAACGACGACTCACTGCCCCCGTGGGAGTGGGAGCACGTCGAGCAATTGAAACAGGTTCTCCGGAACCCGGGTCGAAGCGACCAGCCACCGGAAAGATGAATGCAAACACTTTCCCGATCATGGCAAGGCTGCTGAAACATTGACTGCACCAGGAGCAAATCATCGGTACGGTACGGCAAGCATGCCCGCCCGCCTTTCATTACACTTGAATGCAGCAGCAGCAGCACTAGAAGTGGTGGTGTTCTAAAGAGTGCTTTCGAGAGGGTCGGTTGGTTTTGACCGTCTCGTAAGGCAGGCAGGCGGGCGGGTCGTTACGCATTCGGTGCATCCGTGTTGTGTTCGCTTGAGCAGAGCCCCGGAAGAGCCGGGGAAACCGAGATCGTTGTCGATGTGCTGGTCAAGACCGCAATGTTATGTGGGTTGTGCGTGAGAGAAAGGCCCCCATTCCCGGCAGGCTTCAAGATCGTTATCATGGGAGCGTCTTCTGTCATCGGGTTCGGTTTCGAACTGGATAGATGATGCACTGTTTGACTTTCGGCTTGCGTTTGCAATGTTGCACTGTTTATTTGTGCTAATCAAACAGTGTTACGTGCTTAAGGTAAATTTACATCATGCCAGAAGTCAGCAGCGGTGGGAGTTTGCAGACATCTCCAGGAAAAGATCTCTTCTTTCTGGTGTGCACTTTTTGCTCAACTATATTGCAATTGTAAGCGAAACGAAACGAACGCTTATTCCACTGAAAAATGCTAAATTGCTCCCATTATTAATCGAACCAGTTCTGGCAAGCACAAAGAGCATGCCAGTGCTTAAAATTGCTCCCACCCCGACGGTATCAAACCCGTTCCCACCCGGTTCGGTGCCGGACCAGAATCGGGAAACGAATTTAATCGCGCACCAACCATCGCCGCCAGAGGTGCGACGAGATTATCTGGCTGAAATATTTTGCGAAATGGCGCAAGCATTGGCATAACTTTCTTAATTAATTCGTTCGAGCAACGCACGGCCGTAGCTGAAGTTTTGGAATTTTTCCGCCCCCCTCCCCCACCCCCTTTCGAAGGGCACGGAAAAAGCGCAACACAATTTATGCCCGACGGTAATTAAATGAATGTAATTCATTACAGTTTACCACCGTGGATCGCTTTCGCGCTCGCAATCCGCTCGTTGAAAGATTGCGCGTAGTGATACCCATAACTTCCGGACCGGCGTTTTGCGAATAATGTGTCATTTGCATAATGTTTTCGTTAGTATTCATTGATTAAAAAAAAAACAAAATTGAGATCGTGCGTGCGGTGTAGTGAAATAATTTATTAATAATAGCACAGCTTTTGAGAAATTGTTTATTTCTTCACACTCTGACGTCTCAATTGTTTGTCCTAAATGTCACACGAATGCATTAGGAAAATGGAGGGTTTTCTTCCTAAGAAACTTGAATCGGTCGTAGGCAAAACAATCAAGCTGATTGTTTTCCAAAGGAACGAGTGCTGACAAACATAATGTTAAGATTGCCCACCAAAGACGACAGCAGCAGCAGCAGCAGCAGCAGCAGAAGGAAATTAATAAGCGCAAAGTCTATTTGCTTCTGGCGAAAGCCAAAAATTCGACAGTGAACGCGACCTCCAACCGAAACCAGCACCAACCGGCGGATCGTAAACATTGTTGAAATCCTATTAACGACTAGACGCCTAAATGCGAAGCAATCTGCTACCGGTTGATATTTCAATTAAACTTATCACGATGATGGCGATGGCCTTGCCCGGGTGGAATGCCCCGGAGGAGGTCGTCTTGTTGATGTTTGAACAGGTTTTAAGTCAATCAGTAGTCAAAGCTAAGTCGACACAATATCGACGGATAGTATTGGCAGGATGCGGTCGGTTGGGGTAAAATAAACTTTATCGCATGGCATACCTCAAACCGCACGAGCAGCGCTGATTGATCAGCTAAATTTGTGGTTAGCGTGCGATCGTGCGGCACTTGGAACGTTTGGAGGATGCGAGCACGCATTGCTTGTTGAGCAAGAAATTTCATGAATATCGTGAGAAAAAAGTGTTTCGCAAATTTTTACGTTCCACAGCAACATAAACTTGCAGCAATGTGGCGTCTTGGTTTTGTTTCCAACTTCTTTATTTCACCAGCACCGTATCATCGTTCCGGTGTCCAAATTTATTCACACCGCCATCTTCGCTCGCCCCCTCCTGGCTCGGCTCGGTTGGTTCTTCCAATATTTGTCCGGTCGGCGGCGCATATTTATGGCACTCGCTGGCCGGGTTTTACGCTCTGCTGTGGGAGTTTCAGGGCACGGTCCGAACCGTCAAGACTCCATTGCCACCCGGACGAGCAAACGAGCGGAGCAGTGCCGGTAGTGCTGTCGTTTCATAATTAAGAAATTATGCGACCCTGAGGCATAGGGCCCGGTTCATATGAGCTATCGATGCCACGTGCTGTTGAGGCGAAGTACACGAAGAGCCGAAACAGAAGAAAGCACCGACGCTGAAAGCTGAACCGTAAGAGACTGCACGGGCCGAAACATGCGTGCGTTAACAGCGAAACTTTTGATAGTTCCTGCGTAACATAAATTGCGGTTTTGTGAACAACCACGCGGCTGTGCGTTGGCCGTACCTGGGAACCGGGGTGCGTTTCGGTAAAACGAATCACTCCCTCAGGAGTGGCGTGTGTGTGTGTTTGTGTGTAGATGCAAAACTGGCTAACCTTTCCAAACTCCCCACGGAGTGAATGTGTTGATTCCGTTTCCAAGTGGACCAAAATTTGGGATTGGAAATTTTTGGGCAAGGTGGATGTATTTATTCAAGGCCCTGTTTCGTTTTTTATTGGTCGAAATTGTGACGGATCCTGCCTCCATTGTGGTTAGTTGCTTTTGAAACCAAACCCGGTTGGGGTAATCTATTTCGAGTAGGATCTTTTAAGTTGAAATATGAATTTCAGTGTGTAGAATGGAGAATAATACTTTAAGCATTAAATCGGATTGGTTTGTATTTTTTTCATTCCAGTACAAATAATTTAATAGAATGACGACAAGTTCCTTGCATGTTATTCTTGCTGCTGAATATCTTTTCCTCATTTCTTTTGTTTCCAACTGACACCGAAACGAGATCAGATACTTACTAAACATCCTTCAAAGCCTGATGTGATTTAGTACAACTTTGAGTAAGTTCGAAAGGACCACGAAATAATGGCTGCTTCGCTAACGTTCGGATAATGTCCCACCGAGGCGGCTGTTATTGTTAGGCTGTTGACATAAATTCGAATTTGTTACGCTCTTTAAACGCAAGGGAAGAAGGTCTGTGGAAGCTTCGCCCTTGATATGCTACCCCAGTGTCAGGCCACGCGTCCGGCACGGTATCAAAATTTCACTTCACGCTTTCCTTTCGATTCGCTCCTGTTTGGCCTTTGTTTTTGTCTTAAATGAGAAGATTTCCTTCCCGTGTATGTGTGCGCTGGTGTGCTCACTCACGGGTAAGTTGGTTCCGCGAAAACCGTGGGAACTGGGCCCGAAAATCCGCAGCGGACACAAATTTAATTTGATGTGTTTCTTGACATTGTTATCTTAGTTAGGTGGACGACGGTTGGTGCCGTTTGGCGGGGCGTGAGTGTGAAAATACAATAATATGCAATACGTTGACGCAGGACGATGGATGAAATGGGAAAGGGACAAAAGTTTTTCTATGAAAATTTGTTGTGGAACCAAAAATTGTGACATTGAATGGAAGGTTTTTAGCTTGCATGGCTTTGGCTCGTCGTGGGCGTGTAAGTATTATTTAGGTTTATTTTTTGACGTTAACTTTTACGACAGCTGCCTTTGGTTCGAATAATGCTCCTGGAAAGTGCACTAGATAAATGTATTGACTTTGAAATCGATTTCAAAAATCTGATGTTGACGAGCATGCGATAAAATTCCACTTGAGAAATCAACGGGAATTAGGATGAAGTAAACCGCCCAAAACGACCCAACCTGATGGCACAACGAACCAGTGCGAAGGTATTGTTAGCTTGCTTGCTTCAACAGTAAAACTCGCACTAAGTATCTCGTGTATCCCGCGCCCAAACCACCCACCAGCGAGCAGTAGGCGGTACATTGTTTGTCGTAAAGTTTGTGGATTTCTTATCACTCCGTTCACGCAGGACACGTTCCGGTTGGGTGAAGCCAAAAGGACCGAAAACGTTCCGGCTGCTTTCTGTCTGTCTGGTGGTCTGTCTCTTGCTGGAGTTCACCGTTCGGTGGCTCGGCGCGGTGACGGTGCTGGTGTTGGTGAATAAAACCGTGAACATTATGTAGCCGCAGTCAGTTGCCGGGGCCCGCTCGGTTGCGTGGTGCGTGGTGCGAGCTGGTTGAATAATTTATTTTTGTTTAAATGTGAGCGCTGCTGCTGCTGCTGTTTTAGGAGAACTGCTGGCTTCCATTTATGGATCACATTTCGATCCCGGCAGCCACCCGGAAGCTTTATCGCTTGGAAGAATTATTAACGTTTGCGACAGGCGTGGTTTAATAGCGTAGGCAAGTGAAGAACGAAGCGAAAGTTCATTTCACCAACTGAATGTTTTCACTCTTGATGATCTTCATTTATCTTGGAGCAATGTTTTTTTTTCTTTCCTGGAGCAACTTCTACGAAGAATATTTGCGTATGGTTAGTTTTTATTAGCTCCCCGAACGGTTCCTTCTCTAGCCCAAGAAGCACAATAAAAACGACATACGACGTAATTATGGTAATAAGTTCTCATTTAACCATTTAATCAATACACAGGACGGCAGCCGCAATCTGAATGCTGCTTTGAACGATCGTTTCCAGGCAAAACATCGAAAGGGTTTTGTGCGATGAAGGCATTGGCAGCATCGTTCAACTGATTTTTATTGCCGCCTCGGTGTCGGTATCGCTCTAGCGCGGTGGTTAGTGCGAACCGTGGCCGTAATATAATTTTCCATTCGTTTTTGGTGCAGTCTCGAACTGCTGCCTTCGGCTGTTTGTGAAAGAGTAGCTTTTGATGAGCAAGTAAGCAATCGTTTACGCGCCAGAGACTTTCGGTTAGGTCGGTAATTAAAATCACTCATCCATTTAGCGGCTATTATACTTTATTGCATTTTGATGGACTAAGAATGCTGTCTTTTCTGAGGTGAAGGATCGCGTCTAATGGTAGTCGTAAGCAAGAGTAGATTCAGTAAATTAAACATAGTGCTCTAAAAGATGTAGAATGATTATTGAAACAGAAAAGGTTATATTGTGATGTTGTGTTTGGATGTAATTCAGTAAAATTCGTATGGTAAAACAGTTGGTGCGAAAGAATCAACTTTCGCGAATAAGAATGATCTAGTTTTTTCCAGTTTTCATTACAATATCCTTCCACCGTGGTTAAGCTTTCCAAGTTCATTCTGGCTGTGTGGGTGCCGCGGATTCTGCGCTTAATATTGCAGCTGTTGTTTTAAAATCCCTCCGCTTGCGGGATCGGTCCATATTGTCCGGTTTCTTATCATTTCCCCTTGGGTTATTTGTTTTGCATGGTCATTCATTTCACGATTCCGGCGATGTTGGTTTAACGACCTCTAGAGAGGGAGGGGAGCAAGGGAAGTGTTTGCGGGATGGATGATTGTTGTATTATTATTTTTACTCACAATCGAAACTTATTCTTGGAGCGTGAACAAAGTCGTCGATTTGGATTCCCGGAATCAAAACGACTGAAAATGCAGATTGGAACGGAAGGATGAAAAATGAATCTTTGAGCGTATACTTAGTGTCTTTCTGGTTTGTGGTTTTACGAAGAATAGACTTAGGTGATTGACTTTATACTATAAATGAGACATGGAAGTGACTTTAACATTTCTTGAGAATAAATATTCAAATTAGAACACACTATCACAAAAACTGGAACATTAACATAAATTAAGGATGACATTAATTAACGCAAAAAATTCCAACAAAAATGGACAAAAGATTAAAACATTGCTGCACTAGCAGCTGCATTACGCTGGATGAAATATGGCGATGCAAATGTTTCTCTTCACATCCTCTCGCCCTTGCACACTTCCCCGTTTGCATGACAACGCATCTGGAGTTCTTTTTCATTATCGTCGATTATCCGGCGGGTCAAGTGGTCGTCTTCAGGGCCAGGCAACCGGCAACCGGAAGATATCCCGACCGAGACCTCTTGCAAAACCACTGCTTACTCACCGAAATATCGTCGGTCGCCCCGGGATGAGCAGAAAAAGACGATTATCATCGAGCTATTCGTAAAAGTGTAAGAGTCATTATAATTAAAAACTTTCCCAAGGGCTTCCCGGGCTCGGGTTGAAAGACGAACGTTCGTCTTCACCCGTTTCGGTCGACTACCGATTCTTGCACGCTTCTCGGAGCGAATATGGCGAATCATCTCGCCCGATCGGTGCTCCCGGTGGGGAGCAAGAGCCCACGAGCAGGGCTGGCAAGTGGACCATGAATAGCCGGTTTCAAGGTCCGGAAACGGATGCATCCTCCGGCAAACTTCTCGCCGACTGGTGACGATTAATTTCGTTAGCATTGAGCAATTAAACCCACGGAAAGTGGAGCGGACAGGGAGAAAGAGTGTGTGTGTGTGAGAGAGAGAGAGAAAAGCTGCATTCGCGCACAGTATGAGACGGAACATATCCGATGCAGGTACGCGAGAAGGGCCCGTTTTGAAAGGATCAAGTTTTTCGATAATAGTGTAGAGCTTGTGAGAAGCAGTTTTTTTGGCATTTTTTGTGGCTCTCCACAAGATGAATATCGCGTCCGGTAACAAATTGGGACGAATTCGGCTAGACGTGCCAGTGGTGTTGGGTAGTAAAAGTAACAAAATTATTATTTAACAGCAGAATAAATACAACAAGCAGCAAGGGTTTACGAGAGCAAGAGAGAAGGGTAAGTTGTAGTACGAAGTTTTGTTTGCAAACGACTATAATATTCCACACAGTGTGTCCACACAGTCGGATTCGGAAAGAGTTGACTGCCGAAATTGCTTTTTG
>JXXA01004732.1:0-13705 GCA_000956255.1 Anopheles punctulatus | reverse complement strand
GCAAAGCCCGAAACATAAGCTGCCTGTCTGGGTCATTTTGATTTCTAAACAAAGAACGCATAGTCTCACGTACGTTTCAAAGTTACGTTTGCAGGCAGAGACAAACAGTTCCAGCAGGTGTAACAAAACGTAACAAAGGTCTTAAATGTCGCTAGTCATCGTAGCGTCGGACTAAACCATCAACCATACTTCTTCCGAAAATAATGCTCCTGCTTTCCTTACTGTATTGTGTTAGGAAACAAGAGGTGCATCGTTGTGACATGATCTCGCCCTTGTTATCTAGACACAATGTAGAAATAATTCATATGAATACGACTGTATCCAAGCAGTGTGGGACATCTACAGGGAAAAATAATCGTAAATGTTGAAGTTGGATTTTGTCCATTTTGTTCATTCCCAGATATGAGGATTTTATTATTAATATTTCATTAGCTTAGATAAGTTTGTTTGTTTCAAAACAATCTTTTCATTTGAATCAGATTTTCCCTAACACATTTTAAACCTTCATTAGTTCAGATGGCATTTATCCCTTTCTATCGGCTGCCTTGCCAATAACGCCAAGCAGCGTTTACCAAACCAAAAAGGTAAGCAATAGTTTCAATCAAAAATGCATATATTTTTTGTATCTGTGAACATACAGTGTTCTAGTAAATCACCATTGACTGGATTGGAAACAAAACCCGGCATGAAAAACATAACACCTGATGAAGCTCCCTATGTCTCTTCTTCAGGTCCTCTTTCTTATTTCATCGTTAGTAGTATTAAATTTTATTTTATTCCATCTTGTTTTGTAGTAATAATGAAACATTTTCATAGTTTTATTTTTCATTAAAATATGGGAAACACAATCCATGAAGCTGCTGCAATCCTTTAATCCGGTCCGTATCCTTGTTTGCCTCACACACACACGATCACTCAGCATTCTCCCTGTTAAAAATCGCATAAAGCACTGCGAGAACGAGAACTTATTGCTACCATACATCATGCCTCGGACACGAGAGCAGCGTACCGATTTACGGACAAATAAAATCGCGCAGAAAAGTGTACGGCACGCTAAATACACCTCCACAAACGCATCAAGTGCGGCAGCTCACGAAGTGTAAATAATTTCCCAAACCCCCACCCGAACCAGCCCCACCTACCTACCATGTACATTACACATTATCCCTGAACCGTACGAAATGCAATATTTTTCAGGGTACGTGCCTCGCACTGACTGATACCGACGCACGACGCAGGTAGCTCTTGGGAAGGAGTTAGCGAGAGGAGGGGGTAGGGAAATCGAAGCGTGTTTCAACCTCCTTGCAGATGAATGATAAAATGTGATACCTCCAGCGAGGAGCATGAAAGGGGTTCTCTCCTGCCGGGAATTACTTATGAGTTGCGATGTTTTTTTTTTCTTTCTCTCTCCCTCTCTTTTAGATATTTTTTTTTGCGCTCACTTTCTTGGCAACTTTTAAATATTTTATTCGGAAAGCAAACCCGCCTGCGAGATAGCGCACCGGCGGCAAACACGCGCGAACGCACGCCAAGTAGAAAATTGCCTCATTTAATTGTGTCTACAGCTCGGATTTGAATAATTTATTTCGTGCGGCCCGACGAGGACTTGAATAATTACAAAGCCCACCAGCCAGCCGCACGTAATCAGTTCCAAGCGTCCTTGGTTGGTGGGTGGACGAGACGGAGAGAAGGACGCTCGTGGCGTTTGTGCTCGATATTACAAGCACTTCATCAGCCCGGTTGCGCATTTCCACTCGATGAGTTCCGGCCCGGCATTACGCCCGGAGCCACCCGTTTGGGGGCGACAAAAATGCTTAATTTCATCACTTTCCCGCTCCTCTCCTCGCCACCGAAAAGGGGAAAGACATTTTCCGACGCCCGCAGAGCCGCTTCTTTTGCTTTGTCCGTTTTTTTTCGTTCTCTCTCCAGACCGGTTCGCATCCGATTCCGTGCCTTATCTGATCCGTGCGTAGGAATCCTCCGTGCGTCCTTTTACCCGCCTTCCCCAACACATCCGGTCGGCAATTGTTGGCCTGATGCAGATACTCGTGTCGCCCTTGTCGAACGTTCTGCTTTCCATCCCGACCACTCGGCTAGAAATAGAGATCCCACCGGAAATTCGTATTATGAACGAATGAATTAACACGTTCGCAATCGCAAGCTTGTTTCCTGCACCGCCGATGAGCGGAGCATCAAATGGTGGGTGGTGCTGGTGAGAACAAAATGTCGTACTTGTACGAATTTACCCACCATCGTTCGCTGCAATCGCTGATAATGGAAATGTTACCAACCGGGGACCGGGTAAAAAATGAACGATACTCAGCCATCGCTACGAAGTGCATTTACTAATCACTTTCGCGAAATGAAAAACCCGCGATAAAAGCAGGTGCCAGGATGATGGGTTTCTTTTTGCCAGAGTGTTTTGTGCCAAACGGAAACGCCGATTGAAGCGGATATTGATTGTAGATCATGTTTTCGATTGCGTCCGCGATTCTTGTTTCACTGCCTGGCGGTCTTCCTACTAGGTTTTTAATTATGACCTTAATACGTGCTTCTAACTACAAACAACGGAATTATTGCTGATTGTCGTACGAATTTCAGATTAATTGTCATAAGTCAGACTCGCTACAAAAATACTATCTGCAGAGAATTTTCCAGAGTAATATTTTACTGCAGCTACTTCAGGAACCTGATTCTTTATATTTTGAAATTAAGTTAACATTTGTTCGTGATAAACGTGGTCAAAATGTTTTTGTTACTTTTACTAACTGAAGTTTATCGTGGACATCCCGACGACGGCTTTTTTATTATTTGATAACCATTTTCATTTTTATTGTGTCAGGGGTCGAATTGTCTAAATATGTGAACGTTTTAAAAGATGTTTTTTATTCAAACTAGGAACCAAAGCCTAAAATTGTATACTGGGTTTGGACTGCTATGGCATAAAGAAATAAAAAATTGATAAGTAAATTAATAAGCCAGTAAAATTATATTTCCTTTCCAAAGTTAAAAAATACATTCAAACTGTTTTGTATAGTTAAACAAAGTGGGCTTTTAATTTTTAAGCTTTTCTAGGAAATTAAAGAGTATAAAAATAGAAACAAAATGTTATGGATACCAGAAAAAACGATAAAAATTGAAAATCCTCCAGAGCACATTAACTTGATTCTACGTTCAATTTCAAGATCAAAAAATTTAGAAAAAGGTAATTTCATTCATTTATACTGATTGTTCAACGATTTGTAACGCGTTTCGCTTTGAAGAAGTCCCAAAACGGAAGCACGAAAGGAAGAACAGAATTGAAAATGAATGCATTCACGCATACAAGAACAAAAAAGTCGACCAAATAAAACCCCAGAAGAAAGGGTTCGTACTGTCGGTAAAAAATAAATAACACGAAAAAGCACCCGGTACATCAAAACTCTGCCAAACGGTTTCGGTTAAGCGGTTCGCGTAAATATAGACGTACTAATTATAACACGATTATGATGCTATAAATCAGCGACGCACAGGCGAAGGCAAAATGAAGATAATGTTGGCCCGGTGCGGAGCGATGGTGGTGGAGGGTAGAGGAAAGCGCACGAAAGTTAAGCAAAATGAGACGACGCTCGCACAAATTGCTGAAATTGCGATAAAAAAAATCGTAAGTAGGTAGAAGCAACCACCAAAATACACCATCCACCGTCTTACTTTGGTGGGTGCCTGACCGACGCTACCGACGAGTAAAAAAAGAAGAAGTCAGAACGGAAGCAAAAGGTCGATTGCTTAATAGGCAACCGGAAGCACTCGCTCGCTGTGCAAAAAAAAGGGGTTAACAATCAAGCCACAGTGTCCAAGCAGGGTGTGTGAGTTTTGCGTTGCTTTTTTCGCTCTGCAGATGTTGCTTTTTTATAATGCTGCGTCCGCAGCGCGTTTCGCTTGATTCTTCGCTGGTGGTGCAAAAATGTTATTTTCGCTCATTCGAGCAGGCGGGCGGGTGCGGGTGCATCGTTAGCGCGGTACCGCGAGAAGTTAACAGACGAACCGAAAGACAGGGATAAATCGAGGGAAAAATAAACGCAACGATGGTGGTGTGGAAGGACGTGGAAAGAAAAGACTGCCATTGGTCGGACGGTGGCCAAGGCAAAGTGGGAAACAATTGCAGATGCGCTTTTATTCCCTTCCCCTGTGCGCTGTGTCCGTGCGTTTAAAGTTTTTCATTCCTTCGCCCGCCCCAGTTTCCTCTCCTGACACCACGAACCGCCCTCCACCAGATGCTTTACTCGCAGACACGATTGAATAAATGATGATGCGACAAATGAGGAAGATGGACGCACACACACACACAAAACTGCCATCAACAGCTTTCACACAGGCGGAGTAGAAAGTTGGCGCCGGTCGTTCGTCGTTCGATAAATTTACGCGAAAAACATATTGCCGGTCAGGGTAAGCAAACGATGGGGACGGTTTTCATCGCGTGAGCTTTTGCTAAGATGAGATAAAATTAGTACACATTTGAGAGAAACATTTTGTGAAATGTCTCGAAAAATTTTCAAAACATGATCAAAAATTTCTACTGCCAATGAATCTAATTAGAAGAATTATCATTTTCGTTTGTTTTTCAACCTTTCCTGTCGTCAACGGTGTGTAATTGTAATGTTTGTAAAATGATAATGAGATTGAAATAACTCATAATTTGAGATTTCTTAGATAATTAACTGAGATGAAACTTAACATTGAAAAAAATCACCTATTAAACCGGCTTTTAAATTAGACTAAAACATTCCTATTAAAAAAACGATTGCTCTGAGATTATAAATATAACTGTTCTTTGATTTAGTGTAAAGTAAATGAATAAAAAAAACATAATATTCAAAAGAAGTTGAAACTTGTATAACAACTATGAAATTTTGTTTATATTGTGTGAAAAATATAAATATGTATTGTGTATTTTGTACTGATTCACAAATTCGCAAAAATAGTAAAAGCGTTAAAAATAAAAATTAAACACCAAAAACTTGGCACATACTCGACTTCGTTAGCTTTTTCACAATACACAAGTATTTTAGTTTTTTTTTTTATAATAAATTGAGTTTTTTTCGATAAAACGTCCTACAAAACACCTAAAAAAACGATGTCGTCGATTTTAAGTGCGAGAATGGTGTGTTCTGAAAAGAACCAATTTTCTTATTTTTTCAAAAACGTAAACCGTCACGGAAAACATCAATCAAAACATCATTAATGAATATAAACAAATCGATGGAAGCATTTGAAAACAGTTCCAACGAAAACTGTAAACTGTAATTTGCAAACCGTAATTACTTGTGCGTGCTTATTCCAAATACTAATTTAGTATCGGTAAAAAAAAATCCCACCCTACAGGTGGGACGTTCACGTTTTGCGTCGATAAGGTAGTGGGTCTGCTTCTCTTTGACATCAATAGCTTAGAGATCGGTCCCTTGCAGCACGGCAGCACGTGTTTGTAATTATTTTGCAATCCAATCGTTACGGAGAATTTCTACTGCGCGTCACAACGTGCTATTAACAAATCATCTCGATGTAGAAGAGTATTTAGCATATATGTCAATTAAAGCCGCCAACACTGTCAATTAGTAACTAAACAAACAAAGCACATTTGTAGGTCAGGATTCGGTCAGGACCATTTTGGACACAAACGGGCAGCAGTTCTACCCAAGCTACACCGTTTTGTTCTTAGCGATTACAAGACAGCAATAAAATCTCTCCTCCACCAAGCACACGTGTGCGCGTAATCTCCCGCAGTGGTTTTGGTTAGCATTTCAAAACACTCACAAAAAAACACCTTAAATTAAACCTGTCCGTCCCGAATCATATCACACCGATACGGCCCGGGTAGGTAATTGTGCGACTTGCCGAGAGATCAGTACGAAGGGACTTTTTTAAAAACCTTTTCCCTGCTACCTGTCATGCTACCGGGCGTGCGATGGCGGCCCCGAAAGTGCCATGTCCTTTGCGCGCAACGGGCCAACAATCCGAGGCCAAGGAAGCGACCACACTGCTACGGTGGCGAAATTGATCAGAAGTGTTTATGGAGCGCTAAACGCCGGTTGAAGCACGGGTGAAGCGGCGCGGTGAACGAGGAAAGGTGCCAGCAAACAAACAGAAATATGTCGAAAAATAAAAGCACTCACCGTGGCACAGGCTGCCGAGGGTAGAGAAAAATATGAATTTTTCATCACATCCATTCATTTCCATATTCAACGAAAATTCGCATTCAAACGTAAAAAACGAACGACCGGGGCTGCCACTAGCATTCCGGATATGTGTCTGACTTCGTCCTTTAACTATTGTGCTACACACTCCACCCACCGAAAATGTAAATCCGAAAAACCGAAAACCCGGAAACCACCACCAACCATCCTGGCATCTGGCACGCCAGTCTGTGAACGGACTGGCTGTGCCGGCGATACAAAAGTAGCTGATTCAAACTAGTTCCACGAACATCCTGCCCACAACCGATGGACAAAATACAGTATGAGATAACTTTCGAACCACTCTCTGGCGGTAATTGTTCAGGCATCAATAATTAATCACCGATCGTAATATAATCCGTACGGGGTTTGGCAGACGAATCTAAACATCAACCTGAAATTGATTACATTTTCTGGAAAACAGTCGCTTTTCTTTTATTATTCCATCGCTTTTAACAGTCGTTTAATGGCATTCAAGATGCACGTCACTGGACGCTGTTTTATTCCTGGAAATACCTGAAATACTAAATTTTCTGGAGCAAATAAAACAACGAACTGACCCTCTGCTAGTCATTATTAACGCTCGATATCCTGTCAGCTACGTTATATACACATTTCTCGTTCCCTAATAAATTTATGATCATGTCTTTATGGTATGAAGCCGGAATATTCATGCATCTGAAAAAAAACAGTCTGAGAAGAATTAATTGATTTCGAACTCTTACTATAAATTTCGTTTTACCAGTTTTGAGCTTAAATTGTTCGAACACCATGAGACTACTATGCAAATTTAATTCTAGTTTTTTTCCGGATATTGAATTTTCAGATCGATTAAACGTTTTTACTTTTTTTACATTTTTAACAAACATTTTTTACAGAGTTTAAAATACGACGACAATTGATAAACTAGACATTTATTTTTTCACAAGTAAGCTCATTTGCACAAACTGAAAACAATTTAAAAAAAACTACACAAAAATTCTATAATGGATCGGCAT
Organism: Anopheles punctulatus; assembly: GCA_000956255.1. Classification (NCBI taxonomy): domain Eukaryota; kingdom Metazoa; phylum Arthropoda; class Insecta; order Diptera; family Culicidae; genus Anopheles; species Anopheles punctulatus. Next base: position 6,498 of record JXXA01004732.1, on the reverse strand, counting down.
TGAAAATCATTGCGTAAAAATCGAAAACACGGATGAAAGTTTCGGCTTAATTTGTCATCAAGCATGAAGAATAGTTTATGGATGTCAATTGTCAATAATTATAATATCAAGAATATTAACTCTTCGCATGCATTATTGAAGTTCTGAATAATCCATACCTATAACTCCAGCAGTGGAGTGAAAACAGTGATTATTCGTTATAGAATTTCCATGAAAAAAATGAACCAAACGCTTAGTCAGTGGCACAAAATGGAAAAAATTTAAAAATCAAAAATTTCCGAAGCTACGACGGGTAGAATAAAATCGAATTTATAGAGCAAACAAACATTTGATCTGCTTAACTCTTACCGAATATCGATGAGAGGTTAACGAAAGGTGACAACAGCCGGTTGATGCTTTTGAGTTAAGAAATAAGGACAAAAAAAACCTAAAATAAACTTCCCAAGCAGACCTGCCAGACTCTACCTAAACGCTTTCTATCCCTTCCCCAAAGGGAACTCCTCGCACACACAAGCACCTCGGGTGTTAAAAGAATATTTCACCCCCGTATGTTTTATTTGAGCAGCCTCCAGCACAAGGCGCCGAGAATAATAACACTCCCGGATGAGGTTCTGGTTTGACAGTTCTGGACGGGTTCTTCCCTCCGCATCGGAGCAAATCAATTCCGATCCGAGAGCGATATCCCGAAAAGATTTGGTTGAAAGGCTTTTCCTTTGCGCGCGGTTTCCGGTGCCAATCCGGTGCGCTTCGGGATGAAAACGCCTTGGGACACCGTGGGGGAGTCGGAAAGGGAGAACCGACTCTGGATGGCTTTTGATTTCGATCTCGCACATCGTCGAGTAAAATAAAGAGAAAAGCATAAAATAAACCTCCATTCCCTTCGGGGTGTTCGAGGAGTTTCTCCCGCTCTTACTTCAGCCGCCATCGAACCGGAGACGTCCGTCAATCGGCTTGATAAAGGATGACATCAGCTGACAGTCGCACGCAGGAAACGCGCCCGTCCTGGTGAAAGATTTTTGAAGATCCGCCTCCGTCTTGCCGCCAAATATCACATTCGAATACATTCATGCGTGCATGTCTGCGTACGGCCGTGCATTCAACCGTGGAAGACGGTGCAAAGGAAAACGAATCCAATTCTTTCACTCGAACCAAACCTCCGGCGATCCTTTTTATCTTTGCCAGTGCCTTGATTCAATCACCATTCCCATACATCACACTATAATCCTATCGATCAAAGGAGTCACTTCCGATTATGTGCTTTCCGGGCACCTACTCAGAGAAGCGAAGGCAGCAGAACGTCGCCAAAGAACGAATATCCTACCACTTGTGATATTCCTTGCGCCAGCGAATCGACGACCAACTGTTGAGCTGCTCTCGGGCGGGAAGATTTATCCCTTCACCGCGCAGCCGGGAATATCGAATTGCACTGTCCAGAGTGGTGGTGGCGGGCATTGCGAATCAATTACCGGCGCGCTATCCGACCATTTTTGGATACACTTTTGGGTGTCCTTTAAGTTTCATTCATCCAGCACGACGATTAACATCTTTGCTAGCATTTTCACGTACCCCGAGGGATATCGGATGGGTCAAGCTCGAACAAGCTCGATGGCTTTATGAAGATTGATTAGTGTGTCCCCAACGTGGAGCCCCGAAATTAAGCGCCAGCAATTATGGGGGTTGTGCTGACTCAAGTTCCGCAGGTTATCTCCACTAGGTCAATTTTGTTTGCTAGTGTTTCATTTTTGAAAAAAAACTATTCTTTTCTATTGTTATTTGATGTGAAAGATGTATCAATTTATCTGAACAAATACTTGATCTGCTGAGAAAAATCAGTTACAGCAGCAATTCCAAATTTTCTTATACGGCTTTTGATCCAGCGCTTTGGTTTTCTACCGTGTACTCTATGTGTGCCTCTTGCTGGTATTTAGCATCGTTTTTCCGCACTGAGCTGTATTTAGCACATCAATGCGTGTCATTTTTGGAATATATAGAACCAAAATTATTTAGCTCCATACATTATTATAATTTTTAACACGCAAACCACAGAGTCTTGATCAAATATGAACAAACTTTAACAAACTTGAGAAATTAACAGCTCCTTGCTTCTTTCGCTTCTTCTTAATGATATTTGGTAGCTAAAAAGGAAAATTTTATTTACATATGTTTTGAAAAGTATATTCTTAAAGTATATTATAAACTAAATGTCACTGCTTTCATCTTGGTTTAAAATAAATGATAATTAACAATGCATGAGAAAATTACATTACAGCTTTCCGTGCCGAGTTTCAACGGACTTTGCTACTGATGCCCGAATGCCATGTTTCTATCATACACTTGTAACGTTAATAAAACTGTTAATAAAGTTCTTTGTATAAAGAAATAAAAACATCGTCAAAATATTGATTTCTTTCCACAAACATTAAAATCTGGATTCTGGTATATTTTATTTTTACTTTTTAACGATCTCGCCTTTTAACAACCGATCAAATTTCATGTGCAATGATATCTATTTTACTGGCATGTTCTCATCGCTAGATAATTACTGACAGCCTAATACACCAATTATTCTGAAATTCAAACGGTGCTAAAAATTCTGGTTTTTAATTAATACATGAGTTTAAACTTGAATGCTTCGTGGAAAGCAAACGAAACGCTTCATGGACCCAACGCTTCATGGACCATTTTGCATATGAATAAGAATGTTCCTCCTCGTTCCCGGTCATATGCTCCCAGTTCCCCGATTCAGCCGGAATAATGTCGAACTCACCGTAACTCACGTAGCTCCCAGGTTGTGGTTCGTTCGTTAGCGTTCAGCCATACTTTTGCCTTCAGGGGGAAGGAACGTCCCGCGCGGTAGCAACAGCAGCACCGGACAAACGATGTACCGACAACACGTAATCGGATTACTTAGTGTAATGTTCATAACCACTAAACTGATGATTCTTGTAATTGTCCACAGCAGGCCCCAGGGCGGGGTGCGTTTCGTGGGGATGATTTTTTTTATGTCGTTATATCATCCCTTTTTCTTTCTCGCTATCCCCGTCGGCTACTGGCTGCTTTGCATCATCGTTATTATTATAGTATTTTTCGCTAGCATGGAAACGGGTCCGACACTCGCGCGCTTCAATTCAGCAGCCATCATCAACGGTCTCGTTGGTGGACGAAAAACGCGGCCTCGTTGAAATCACTTACACACACGGCAGCAAAAACGAGTGTCCGACGTTCGTCATTCGTTTCGCCATTACATACGCGCACTCGGCTCTGCAGCCGGTTGCGTCTAATTGAAATTTAAACGCTGTCCACGCCGTGAGGCTCAAAGCCGGTGGAAATCCTTTTTTTTTGTTTCCTCGGTGGCATACCACTTCCAGCCACATGTGAGCGTAAATCGTTCGCTTCGTATTGACAGCTGGCAATGCGCGTCGCGATGAATTGCGTGAAGTAAGTCGGGAAGAGAGATAAATGAGGGAAAAGGGATGGTCGTTTCTTTTTTTCCCAACTTGAATGATAGAAACATTTTTCCTTGGCTCAATAGAGGTGATGTTAATCTGCATCTGCTTTTATTATTCTTTCACTTTTCATGCTGAGGACTTGTTGGAGGATCTCGAAAAACAACACTGCACACCATAGGTGATCGGGCTGATCAAAAAGTTCAATTTAAAATTCAATATGATTTTTTAATATGCAATTATTGCATACGGGCGCCATTGAAATTAATTAAATAGAAAAAGTTTACCTTAAACATGATTTATGGATTCTTTTTAAAAAAGAGTCATTTTAAAACAAAAATACATAATTATCCTGGCATAGATGACAGAATGAAAGCAATGAAGAAATATTGTCTGAGTTGCCCATAGGTTTAAGAACAAATAATACGAAACAGGTATAACAAATGGCTTAAAGTGTCCATCACAAGTTTCGCTTAAAAAATTTTACACAAAATTATTTGAATTAAATCGGGCCGATCGCATCCGGCTGTTAATTCCCCGAAAACAATTCCAAATTTTTAGCCACAAATTTCATTACAATTGTCCACTATTCAAAGGTTGCGTTTGGACACACCGGGCAGCTTTTTATATCTCATTCCTCCCTTCATCGCCGAATCAGTAGCTAGACAATTTATCGCATCGCGAAAAAAAGCGTACATCAATTAAGTGTTTTTAATGTTCCACATCAGTGCCGTGAACTGACGAGCTAGAAGAGCCCGGGTTTTTTTGTTGCGTTTTAATGTGTTTGACTCCACCCAAACTCTCCCCCCGGGACAAAGAGTCCACTTATGCCGTTTGCTTATTTACCCAACCGCTTACCGAATTCTTTTACGGCTTAGCTCGTATGGAATAAAGAACGCACGCACACACACACACACACACACACAATACAACAACACAATCTCTCTTCACTTCACCGCCGGAAAATGCAAGAGCCGGATCGTTTTGCATGCCGCAAAATTAATGCAACCGCTGTTGCTTCCGTGCCGCGTTCCCGTGTGCGGGAGTTCTTTTTGCTCGCCCCTCGGACGACTTTCAATTCTCAGGAAGGGATCGCAATTTTGCGTGTGCATCGTGCCGTCGTTCTCTGCGTCCGGGTTTGAATTGAATTTGAATATATTTTGCGCGCCCGAAGTTTTGCGCGTGCATTCATCTTTTATCCATTTTTCAATCTCTGCGCCCAGATGCGATGCAGTGTGAAGAATTTTTTTTTGTAGCCTCTCGCAAGGCTGCCGTTTTTTTTTTCTTTATTTTATCAAACGGATTTCGGATGGCTTTCCTCTGCTTTGTTATCTAGCTCAACCTAAATCTGCATTCGGTGCTCAAAAAAGTTGTTCCACCGCTCCGGGAAGCAGAAGCAAACTTTATCCTGCTTCGGTTGAAACGAGGAAAGTATGCGAAGAGATGGCGAACGAAGAATATATGTTTAGAAAGAAAAGGCTTTGAAGCATAACGTTTTGATACTACGACTACATAGCTTCCAATCGAAATAAACAAACCGACCCATTAAAGCCAAGTTCTTGCCAGCTCTTACACTCACGTGCGGTTTAATTCGCTTCCAGGCAAAAGACTTTCCCGTTGGGGAGAAGGCTACATCGACTCCATTATTTGTTACGCCATTGTTTTGCCGGATGGTGCGCGATGAACCGGGTCGAAGCTTCCGTCTGCCGCTTCGCAATATACTGTGGTGCACTTGCCGTAATGACCGTCGAAGGACAGGAACGAGTCGCCCGGAAGGCGAAGATCCCTGCCGTGGACGAGCTCCTAACGCGCTGCATTGATGTTGATTCCAATGGAACCATCAAAGGAACCAAAGCAGCGGATGTATCAATTATGTGGACACGTATGGAATGCTGCGCTGGATGGTAGGTGCTGCCCGTAGTACAAGCATTCGAACCGATGCTCTCGTTTGCAAGCTCTTCCCGTTCTCGGTCTTCCTTTTGCAAGGCACCAAAGACGCGCCACATTAGCGAACTCGATGGAGATAATTAAACGAAGGTTTTGCTGCTGCTAGGTCTGGGTGATCGACGAGGCTGTAGAGGTTTTGTTCCCGGAGCTGTACAAATAGTGGTGCTTAGGTTGCTTGGCAATAATTAGATAGTGCATGTAAACCTGCTTCGTGAGGTAAACAAGCCAGCTTGATTTGTTGACACAATCATCTGAAGCTGTATTTGTATTTTACAACAAAGAATGCATAATTAAGCATGTAATTTTTGTTTTAATTCAGTGAATAGGTGTAAAGTCGTTGTTTGAATCTTAAATAGCAAGTAATACGATCACAGGGAAACTGTACTTCTTTCTATGATGCTTTCTACGATTTATTTTTTAAATAAGATTTTATTATATACTGACGAAAATGGCTCGATCAAATCTACATACCTGTTGCAAATGAAGACTTCATAACAAAAGAAACATTTACTCACAAATCATTTACAATTCTTTGTAAAAGCGTTTGTGAAACAATTATCTCAACCTTCCTGATAAATTGAAAATACTTAAGGAATGGATCAATCTCAACCAACCTCTTGCTTCAACCTCTTGAATTGGCCATATAAAGACAATACTTTTTCACATTTGATTTGATTTGATTTTTTCTATGACGGCCTGACCCTTTTAACCCCTGTTGTGGATGATTTTTTAGGTATGAGGTGGTATGTTTTGATTTGCTGTATGGTATGTTGTATTATTTTGAAGGGTTTGGTATTAAATATTTTGGCTTGTCTCTATTATTACTATTGTTTATATACGACACAGTTTTCATTTATTATTGTATCGTAAATTTATCTAACAAGTTTATATAATACAGTACAATTTATTTTGAAATCAACATTGCTATAAGAGTTAAGAGGGATTTTTTGTGGCAAAAATGGCATATCCTTTCATTTAGACTTAGGTCATTCTGAATATGACGACCAAAAACGTTCAACGACTCTGGAAAAGATTCCAAAAAAAAAAGTTCTTCTATCTAAGGAATTCCTTAAAGTTCCTTCTTTAGATTCTTAAAGAACAAAAA
>JXXA01004728.1:0-16209 GCA_000956255.1 Anopheles punctulatus | reverse complement strand
GCAGTCCCTTGGTCGTAGCGGGTGACTTTAACGCATGGGCAGTTGAATTGGGAAGTAGGCGAACAAACGAAAGGGGAGCGGTCCTATAAAACCTTGAGCGTCTCAATGTAGTGCTGGGTAATGTTGGTACCGCCCCAACTTTCTACAGAAATGGCAGGACGTCTGTCATCGACATAACGTTCTGCAGCCCATCTATGTCGCCGCAACTAAACTGGCATATGAGCAGCGCATATACCTTAAGCGACCACCATCCTGTTCACTACACCATCGGCAGAAGACCGCCACTTCCACAAACACACCCTCTCAATATTCGGGGAGGGAGAACGCAGTTCTTCAACGAAGAGAGGTTTGTTGAGGTACTTCAGTCCGGCAGTTTGGCAAAGGATCAGAGTATCCCGGAGCTAGCCAAGGCGATGAAGAGAGCGTGCAACGGGAAGATGCCGATGAAGAAGCCCTCCTAGGCGCCTGCGACGACAGTTTGTCTTCCGGAAGAAGCGGTCGACTGTAGACGCTATACTTGCTGTGTTTGAAAAAGGGGAAGGAGCGTTTCGGCGGAAGACGTCAGGCGCTCGCTACTGTGCCATCATCACCATCGACGTCCAAAACGCTTTCAACAGTGCCAATTGGGAGGCGATCGCGGCAGCGTTGGAAAGCATGATGGTTCCCACATACCTGTGCCGACTGATGAGAAGCTACCTCAACGGACGAGTGCTGCAGTACGACACGTCGGAGGGGGTCAAGACAACGAACACCACGGGAGGTGTTCCACAGGGATCAGTGGTTGGACCCTTTGGAATGTCATGTATGACGGAGTTTTGACCCTCGCACTACCCGTAGGCGCAGAACTCATTGACTTTGCAGACGACATCGTGCTCACGGTCACCGGAGAGTCGGTTGAGGAGATCGAGATGTTTGCGACAGAAGCACATCGCATCTGTCAGAAGTATCTTGGTGAAATCATCGACGACCGACTCAAGTTCAAGATGCACCTGCAGGTTGCCTGCAGGAAGGCAACTAAGACTGCGAACGCACTGGCATCGTTTATGCCGAACATTGATGGACCAAGTAGCAGTAAGAGGCGGCTCCATGCCAACGTAGCCACCGCGGTGCTGAGGTATGGGGCGCCTTTCTGGGCGCATATCCTGAAAGAGAAGCAGCATCAGACTGCTGTTGGTAGGGTGCACAGACGTTTGGCAATGCGAGTTGCCAGCGCATACAGTATCATCTCTTACAATGCTGTCTGCGTCGCGATCATGATGCCTCTATGCATCACCCTCGAGGAGGACTCGATGAACTTCCGGTGTGCCCGTGGGGGGGGGGATCCTCAAACCACCAGCAGAAGAAATTCTGCTAGGGCAGACTCGATGAGAAAGTGGCAGAGCGCCTGGGAGAATTCAACGAACGGCAGATGGAGCTTCCTATTAATCCCGGATGTAGTAGCTTGGACGGCGAGGAAGCACAGTGACATAGAATTCTGTCACTGTCACCCAGATCCTCTCCGGGCACGGATGCTTCAGCTATCTGCATCGCTTCGAAATTGCATCATCGCCGCGATGCACAGTCTGCATCAAAGACGACTAGACGATGGAACATGTCCTTGCGGCTGACCAGCAAGTGCGGAGTTGCAGGTAACAAATAAAACATCGTTCACTTTATGATGCAGAGCGCCAAAGTGTGGGAAACTGCAGCCACCGTTATGCGACAGATCGTGGAGGAGCAACAACAGCGGTGGAAGCATGATCAGCTCCACGGTGGTGTATGAGGAGCAACGTGTGAGCGTGTCGCGAGTAGAAAGGTACGCCGTAAAACGTTGTGAAGGTTCCTGTGTCCCCGTGTTGTTTCTGTCCCTGCAGTCATCAGTGTCGTTTTTTTTGTGCACTGTAGCAAGCAAAAGTGTTGCGCGGGCCGTTGCGCAAACAAAGGTGTGTGTAACATGTCCAATGCAGAGTAAAAGTTTACTCGCACCGTACTTGCATGAATTTAAGACGTTTTTAAACTTATGTTTTGTGTAACAGTATCTCTCATTATGTTTATTTTCGAATAATTATAAAAAAAGTTCTTTTTCATCACAAACATGTAGAATTAATCTGTTTCAACCCACTAATAAAGCATAATAAATACCTTCGAGTACATGGCATGTAAATATGGGTATTTCTTAATTTTGATCAAAGTTCTTCTTATCATTATTTTCATTGAATTTTCTTGATTGTGCCTGAAGATCATTTTCTAAGGCAAGCAAATGTTTTGTAGTGTACAAAAATATATACAGCTAAAGCTGTTTCCAGGACTTCATATCAGTTTTAAAATTAACATTTCAGAATCAAAACTACAAAAGCATGTTGCACAAAAACTTCCATTATGAGAGTTCGTTGATCATATTCTGGAAATTCATTCATCATCAATTGTCATATTCAGTGATTTTCAACCCAATCAACGGCGGGTGTCTATTGTGATTTTTTACAGTAAAGAATAAACTATATCATCTAGAAGTAAAACAAACAGATACCTGTTTATAGCATTGAGTTTATTAATAATGCTGTGTTTTCATCGTGCGTTACAATTGTCAAATCGTTGATTCCTGCGCATGAATACATTGTAAGATATATCATAAAAATGGTTGTAAAAGGAAGTGAGAAAACATACTATGGACACAAAACTGAAAGTTTTGATGAAAAATAAATACTGTAGAATTTTGCTGTTGTGTACGTTTACCCTCTCCTCTTAACATCACCTAATTTTTCGTGTTAATAAATTGCTATTGAATAGTGATCGTGCGGTATTATTTCATTTCTGGACAACACGTTCTACAAAGTGTACACACATTCTAGGATGTGAGTTGCACTTGTGATTTGATCCGATAAATTGATTTTTTGTTCTTGGTTCTACTCTTATCTTTTTCCCTCACATTCTTTTTTTATCTACCTCTGTCTCTTTAGCGTTCTTCTTTTTCTTCCTTTCCAAAGAATAGCATGTCATAAAATAAGTATATTTCGACAGAATGCTCAAACAAACCCACCACTAACGCTTCACATGCTACTGATATTGAATTAGACGAAATTCGACAAGAAATCACGCATCCCGTAGATTTGTGTAGATGCTTCCTCCACCCACGCATAATCCACCTTATGTCATCTTAGCTGCTAATTTATTCAATTGTTCGGACCTCTTGCGCCCTTTCTTCTACACTGTCGTGGGTGATCTGTTTTCAAAACTTTTTCTCTCCTTGTTACTCGTCGCTGCCGCCCTTAACAGTTCCGTTCTTAAGCCATATGGTCGATTTGTTGTTGTTTTTTATGGTTGTTCCATGTGCTTGATGAATGTTTATTTCTCGTCTCAATCTCATACGCTTTACAGAGAGTTCTTTTCATATTTTCACTGAGCTTCTTCGTATTGTTTGTTTGTTTTTTTTTTTATGATTGTTTGCCTTTTTTGTATATTGTTAACATATTCAGTCTTCTTTGGTAAGTGGTAACGAAAACGGGAAAAGCCTTCAATCGTGTGTTGGTTTTGATATGTTTAAGTATCTTCTGCTCTGGGTATGCGTACCCTCTGTTTCTGTTTACCCTTCATCACAGGCCTTTAAGCGTGTCGTAAGCGTATCGTGACAACTTCCAAATCTTTCATTACGCAAAAGAAACAGTTTAAGAAATTTAGATTTTTTATGTTTCATCCAGATTGCTACGGTTGTTTTGCATATTGATGTTTTTTCTATAATTCCTTTCTTGTCATTGCCATCCAATTCGCAAGTTGTGCCATGTGTGGTTGTGGAAAGGGATGCTTTGTTGGGGTAGTTGAAAACGGCTTTCTGCGTTGAGTGTAGTTTGTCACGGAAACATGATGGGAAGCAACAACAAACAGAACACGAAAAAACAACCTCTAGTCGTTCAAAAGTTTACGACTTGGATGCAGGCCAACAACAGTAACAAAGCTCGTACATTTCGTAGTGCAACTAGCGCTGGTGTTATGATTTTTATTTTTTTAAAATTAAGTTGAGCAGCAGCAGCAGCAAAAGCGACAACGAAGCGTCTAATAGAAGCGGTATTATTTCTTTTATGTATAGTAAATCGATAAAACTTTAAAAATAACATGACCTCTTGCTTTCCTCTGTAAGTTGTAGATACTTAAAACTACATTAGGTTTAGCAACTCCTAGGTCGTATATGATGTGAATTGATTGTTAACATAAGCGGTTTAAAAAACCCACTGCTTTGCACAACATAATGATTATCATTCTTCCCAATACTCTTCCAGCCCGTGCTCATATCAGTTTCGTTCTTTATACTGGCACATGATGTTCGTGTATGTATTAGCAAGTATATATAAGCTTGCCGTGTTTTATCATTTGCTGCTGTACCTTTTTTGTTTCGGTTATGCTCTCAATTTGTTTCCATACCATTTGCAATCCCTAACCCATCACCCGCTAACATATCTCCTGGCTCCACTTGCGGTGCCTGACTAGAGATCGAAGGCTTCGACTATGCCCAGAAACATCGCTACATTCCAATGTCAAACTTCCGATAGTCTGTTTAATGCGAACATGGTTGCTGTACGTTTGCCAAACGATCTCGCATACTAACCGCAATAATTGACCCGTTTATTATTTTTCATGTTTTTTGCCTGTATCTTCTTCGCCGAACTGATGACTGTATGATCCAAACGATTTTATTCTAATTTATTTCGGTACCGAGGGACTGCTCTTGCCCACCATTAACACTTGGGATATTGTTTAAATATTCGATACTTTTAACAACTAAAGTAAGCAAGCTTTTTTGTTACTGAAGATAAAAAAATTGAATGAAAAGTTGCTCTTCCAAAAACGACATAAACCCAGCTTACTAAGCATACATGCTTATGCGCGAATCTATAATCACAAATCAGAATGGCGGATTGAAGCAAAAAATTAAGCTACAAACACAAACAAACAAAAAAGTGGTATTACCTTTATGACAAGCATTCGCGAGGATTGTTTCTAAATTTCATTGTCTTGTTCTCTCTTTCTTTTTCCCTATTGTATTTTTTCTCTAAACAACTACCTCTTATTTTTCTTCTTCTTCCTAATGTTGTCTCTTTCTCCAAGGTATGCACAAACACACACACCCACATGTTCGGTTTGATCAACCCGTTCTCCACTATCTACAATCTACAGTTAGTCACTAAAATGCTTGAAGGGGGCTGGGGCAGTGTTGGGAATGCAAGAGACGCACAAAAAGGTTTGAGTATAAAAAAGAAATGGGTGGGAAGAAGAGGAATACATAAAATAAGGACCTTCGATTCGAAGCAGCACTTCGTAGCAGCACTAATTATAGGTCCATGGTATGGAAGCTAAACGAACTGCGATTTTGAGGTTTGTTCGTTTGTTTTTTTTTTTTGTTCGTATTTACGTACCGAAAAGATGAGAAGTTCATAAGGATACTGATAACGATCGGAACCTGGTAGGTGAATCCTTTAATCCATATCATCTAAACACCCCGTGTCCTCTTTCATTTTCGCCCAAGCGTAGTGCTCTTAAGCCGCATTTTGAAAAAAAAACCACAAAACACAAACGCTAAACTATTTTGTTCCTGTAATGGTGGTGTGTTTATTCTTTTCCCTCTTGGTTTGGTTTTAATATTGTTTGCTTTTCTCACTGCTTAAACATGCTTCAGCTCTGCCTCGCTCCCTCCCCCTGTCAATTGCTTCGCCTCACTGCTCAACGTTTGCCTCAACGTCAACGCACAACAAAACATCTTCTTAAATGCGACCCACTGACACTGCCCTGGGCTGATCTACAGTTATGCTGCTTCAGACAGCCGACCACCTAACCTAACTTCCTGGGGAAAGAGGAGGCACGCGATGCACGTGACAGAAAAGTCGTTTTCCCATTCCGATTTTGCTATTTTTGATGCAGGATGCCTTCGAAACCGTGAACGGACGGCCGCATACTGTCGCTTGACAGTTTTTGCCGAATTTTATGACCAACACTCTTTTCCGCACAATATCTTACGCTAGTTACAATCGTAAATCGCTTTGGTACGTGGCGTGGCGCAACACGAACGCGATTCCACCCATTCGCAGACGGTCTTGTTATGTTTTGTGTGTCAGCTATGTATGTGTGTGTGCGTGTGTGAGTGTAGTTGATATGTTTCAAAATAAATATGTGTCCTTATATCGGTAGGTACTAAGCGCTAGTTAGTACATCATCCATACCTCTAATCTCGCCTAGGAAACACGTACAAATAGTGTATATATATTTATATAAAAGGTATATATGAATATATATCCATACTTGCTGCTCCAACATGTGGTATATGGTATCAAAAAAAGGTCACTCATCGACGGCATTGCGAAATGCACATAAGCGCGCGCACGCATACCGGTAAAGTTATGCAGTGATGCGTTAAGCTTCCGCGCATATGCACCAGCTGCCTGGCCGCCTTTGTACAAGCTAAGTTTAGAAGGATTATATTGTATTATCGTTTTGTGTATCTTATCTAAACGGGTGCGTTTGTTTTAAAAATAAGTGTTTTAAAGTACATATAAATAGTTTTGTTTTCTCTCTAATACAATCTCTAGAACGCGGCATATCCTCTCTTTCTCCAGCATCCTTGCACCGTCCTCATTCGTTTGGTCTCGTCAGGCGTTCCTAGTGCATGTCGCTCTTACTTGTTCTTCCTTTTCATCGTGTCGCTTCGGCTTTTAAAATCCTAATCTCTTCCCATACAACAGGAAGCTACCACAAATGTGTTACCATGCAATTCATACCCTAAAACAAATAACATTGTTTTCCGTTGCTTTCTATTTTGCTCTCTTTATATCTCTATAACTTTCAATCTCTTTCTTTCCCTCACTCTCTCATTTTATCTTTCTCTTTCTCTGTGTATCTCTCTATCTGCTGTTGCTTTTCTCTTTATGCTTTTACATTACCTCATCAAGCAGTAATCACTTTCTAAACATTTCATCATATCAATGATAAGTAACAAAGATTTACCATCAACTGTTAACGTTCTAATAACTGGGTTTGGAAATTGATTTAGCGATGGGTGAAGAAAGATATTAAGATAGTTGTGGGAAGAGTGGAACCCAATCAAGCTGCACGTGTGTACACCGACACATACGCCCATACGGTGAGGATAATACAAATATGGCTACTCCGTGCAAATCGGCATGCGATAATTAGTAAAGCGAAGCTTTTTATCTTATGGGTCATTTATGGGTATGTGTGTGAGCAAGTGTTGATTGGGATACTCGTGGGAGATTGTTGCAAAACGATGAAAACTCCAAATCCAGCAGGAGAATGCGGAGGTTTCAGGTTGCTGAACAAGAACATAAACGCGTTGTTGTTGAAAAAAGGAGCAAGAGAGGAATCAAAAAAAGCTCAAGAAAGAACGAGAGAGAAAAAGATGAAGGGAAAGGAGAAAATAATGATAAAATAGGTAAGTAGGCGAAGCCTCCGCAGACTCCACACATAACATGGCACAGGGAAGCCCACGGTACACCGCATTGCTACACTCGAAGCTAACTCAATTCAACTCTTAACATTTGTTTGCTGTTGGTGGTGCTGCTGCTGTTGCCGCTTCCGTTGATGACGAGCAGGTCGGCACTGACAGCATTCGTCCACTGGCTGCTGCTGCTGGTGCTGTGGTTGTCCTGAGCGTTTCGCATTCTGTCGGTTGCACTCTGCTCGGTTGCACCGTTTGCGATTGCAGTTCAACTGTCCGTCCTATGGAAGAAAAGCGAATGAATGCGTAAGTGGCCGTCGTTCCCGGGAGTGATAAAATCTTCTCAACCCAACTTACCTTGCAGCGACACTTGATGCACTTCTCCTCACCGTGCGTCGCCAGAATCGGATGATACTCCTGTCCGTTCTCGTAGATGTTATCCTCGTACTTGCAGCCACCGGCAGCTAGGATAGCCTGCGGCGACCGAAGCGTACCACTCGAGCTGCCTGCCTCGTCATACTGCACATCTTGGCGACCGCCCGCACTGTGTGCCTTCTTCGGTACTTTCGCTTCCTTCACCTGCGGACACACCTTGCAGCAGGCTTTCTTGTCCGGCCGATACGCTACCTTATCGCTACACGGTAGCGGTGCGCACTGTGCCCGTGCACACCTCACCTGCAACGTCAACAACTCGCACGTACAGGTGGTGCATGTTTCGTAGCCGCTCGGATGTAGGTACGGATGCCAGGTGGTGCCTGCTTCGTGGAATTCGTCGCCTAGAATGCAGCCCCGTTGGGCGCTCGAGCTGCCACCGGTGCTAACTGCCGTCGCCGGTACTGCCGGTAGATTGTTGCCGGTCGCGATCTTCGGAGCTGTGGATAGCAAGGGAAAGCGAAAAGCAGGTTCATGAGCTGACTATTTCCGGGTTTGTGTGATTGCATGCCTAGGAAGCTAAACTTACCGGCACACGATGGACAGCATTCACCCTTCTTCTGTACGATATCCTCCTTACGGCAGCGCAACGGTGGACACTTCATAGCCTCGCACTTGTACTGCTGATGATCGCACGAGCACATTGTGCAGACGTCCACCGCACTGCGCCAGGTTTCACCCTCGTTGTAGAAACGGCCGGAATGGAAGCATTTCTCGTTGGCAGCAGTCTGGACGTCGTTTGCGGTGGAAGGATCCTGTTGCACCTCGTTGTCGAGCCCACCAGTACAGTGACTGGGAACGCGCGTTGGTACGGTGAGGCGTCCGCGTAGCAGCGGATCAGTGGTGCTGTTCGAGCGTACTTCCAGGTAGATAACGCTGGTCTCCAATCGGGCCAGTTCGCGCGGGGGCAAACCAAGCTGGAAGCCCTCGAGCTGATTACCACCAAAGTCTTCCAGCAGCCGGCGGCTAACCGGTGCATTCGGTGCCTCAAGTGGTAGCTCTTCCAGGTACAGTTGAAGCGGATGGAACGCACTCGGTATGCCGGTGAGCGACAGATCGTAATGTAGTGTACACTCGTTGTCGACCGCCAACCAAGCCATACCGACCGCGTGCACGAGCGGTGGCAGATCGGCCGTACGGCGCAACAGCACCGGTGCCGTCGAATCCCGTGCATCCGCCACCTGCCGCGTCACAAATTTACCGTGCAGCAGGGTGAGATTCTGTTCGTTCGTTACGTGGATCGCGAGGTCGCCCGAGTAGAGTGGTTCCAGGACGCGCGGTCCCATGCGATCGATGATACCGTACGCGTGCTCACCGGTAAAGACACGCGTCAATGTCTCCAGTTCCGGCTTACGCTTCGCACTATCGTCAATGAGTGTCAGCACTGGGTTGGCTGCACCCGGCTGACCGTGCAAGTGATGCGTTTGCACATGGTAGACGAGCGCACCGTCGCGGTTCTGGTACATCCAGGCTAACCCGCTCGTATCAATTCGAGCCTCCGTACCATGCGAGCTGAGCAGCGTCTGAAATACTTCACATGCGACACGACTCCTCACCGAACCCTGCAACCGCAGCAGATCCGGGTTCCGGCGGGACTCGACCGTCAGCGTGAGTTTACCGCGCGTTAGCAACCGCAGATCACTCACCGACACCGGTGAAGACACCTCGAGCACGTTGATGTCGTGGGCTGGCTTACGGACGCGCTGCACATCCTCTAGGATCAGCTGACGCTTGTCCAGCGACTCGAGGCGCACATTCAGTGGCACATCACTGACGTCTTCCGGTGCAAACAGTCCATTCAGCACGATTGTCAGGTGGATGGAGGAGGTGACACCGCTGCTAGTGGACACGATTGCCGTACCGCCGGCTCCACCCATAGCTTCCGGTGGACTGGCCGGTTCCAGCAGCGAGCTGAACAGTTCGTGCGCGAGCGCCGGATACTTGGCGATGGGTCCTGCGATTGCCAACTCGGCCTGGTGCTTACTGCCCCACAGCAACACAACACTGACAAGTTCGTCACGCAACAGACGCCGGTATTCGCGCGGCACACGACGCCACACGCCACACACTTTTCCGGTACCGTTCTGGTACGCACTGATGCGATCCTCGTCCGCTGGTTGGACCAGCGTATGCTCCTCAAGGATGTTGCCGTTCGCGTGCACGAACTGAACCGAGCGTGGCCGGGCCGCCCGTTCCGAGACGTAGAAACTGTAGTAGAGGTTTTTCTTATGGAACGAGAAACGCCCGGTTGCGATTACGTTCTGCGGGTTGAGCGTCGAGTATATCGTGCTCATGTCGTCCTTCTTCAGCAGCGAAGAGGTGCGACCGGTGAGCAAGGCCGCAAAGTCTGTGTAGATTAGAGTGAAAAAAATAAATACTCCGAGATAGGTACAAACGACACGCACGTTGGTGCGGTGGGTCGATATACTTACGTTTGCTTCGCTCCTCCTCTTCAGGCATAGTCGCTTGGGGAAGATCTTGCACCACGTCAGGACCTGGAGGGATGGAAAGAACAGCAGACGTGAATAACACCGCGAATGAGACTGTTGATAAGATTGGCGCGTTGCGAACGATAAGGATCGACAGTTTGCGGTAAACAGCGATTGATTCCGCCAGGTTGACCCAACTTGACCCGCTTGAAAATTATGATCCACCTTTAGCGCAACGCATCTATTTGATCGTAAATAATTTCAGCACGTAACCCATGCTCCACAGCGCGGTAAACGCAAGCTCTTAAAATGAATTGAAACGCTTGTATTTCTATCTACTCTCCGCTCTCTCGTTCTCTCTCTTTTTCTCTCTTTTTCTCTCTCTCTCTCTCTCGTTCTCTCTCTGTCTCTCTCTCTTTCCCTCTGTTTCTCTTTCCACCTCAACAAATTATCTGCTTATCGCAAAAACGTTAAGGACGTAACACTTTTACGGAGCGGCACTCCCTCACCGCCGCTTCTCTGTATCCATTCCTGACGCGCACGTTTTTTCGGATACGCCACTCCGCTTATCACGCGTGTTGACAAGTAGTGGAGAGTGAACCGACAAAACCACGCAGACGAAAAGAAGGTTCGGAAACCTGCTCATGGCGTTATTGTGGATGGTAATGGCGGCGGCGGCCTTGCGTAGCCTTCTGGTAAGATTCGCAACAGGTGCCCGCTCCATCTGAAGCTCTGAACGTATGCGATGTCACGATGGATTTTCTGGCTAGAAGGGTGGCGAAGGTTAGCCAGCAAATCGCGACGGCCTACAAATATGCAAAGACACAACACATTCGCGCACACATTGGTGTCAATTCCTCGTCAGCACTGCTAGTTTTCACTGCAAACGAGCGTTTACTGTGAGTCTGCTACCAGCAATATACCAGGTACTAGGGAAGACAGTATCTTTGTGACACTTGGTTTCGACAGAGTGTATAGAAGAATCCTCCTACTCTTGTTTTGGACCGTTTGGACGCAAAGCAGATCCATACAAAGCGGAACTGGCAGGTGGAAGTAGTTGCATCATAGCCTTTTCCCAATCCTAGCGGTCTGGGGATCCCGGCACTTTGTCCAGCGCTATGGCCAACCGAGGTGGTGCGTGCCTATTTGACAGGAGCTGTTTATTTGTATGATTGTTCAGTCTGTTTCTTTGCTTGGTGCGGTTTTGTTTGCTTGTTTGAACACTTCGGGCATATTTACCGGTACCACACTCTCGCGGCTGACGCTCGGTGAGTGCATATTTCGAGTAGTACATTATGCCGCCAATACTCCAACACTCGAAATCAATATAGGAACATACCAAATCGAGCGCTTCGATTTTAAAGGCTGTTACAGACAGTTGGTCCATTGGCGTTGATCTTTCGCATCGGTTGTGCTGGGTAGCGAACACCATCTCAGACCCACAGACGTATATGCAAACACAACTACTATACTGCACAAGCGAACGACACTTCACGGCGTAGTGTTTCGAGCAACAGGTAAAAATCGCGTAAGCAATAACTGATTGGCCCTCTTCCATGCAGTGCGTGTACAAACTCGCACCCATCCAATGCGGTTGTGTTTGCGGTTGTTGATCACTACATCAGGCGCCAAGATGAGGATAAAAATCAACACTACCTCTACCTTGCACGAGGTTTACGCGTTTACACAACCTTTGTCTAAACATTTGTGCCAAAAAAAAACGCTAAGAACGCACTGGTAATGGTGGCCTCATTTGCCATTAGCACTAGCACCATTCCAAGTAAAGTGCGTAAATTCCACCACGCATACCCAGCGAGATTTGATGTTGTTGACTAGGCTGCAATTCAAAAGCTTTCGCATCTAGACACCGGCCTGTGATATAAAGATCAATTCGAAAACCTGCCAAGAAGAAGCAGATCAGTGGTGATACAACGCGCAACGGCCGGAAGTGAATTGAATAAGCTCTCGTAAATCGGCTTTGAATAGATCGTACGGTCGGCTTCCTCTGCCGATTGTGACAGACAAACGACCGCATTGTAACAATACGCTGAAAATACACGACAGTATCCAGAGGCTTCCAACTTCGTTTCAGCTGCTGCTTCGAAGTGGGGCTTTTCAAAGTGCACACTATCAAACCAAGTGTTTTGCCTGTGTGTGTCAAACGAGAAATTGAGTGAAAGAGGCGCTATTAGACCGAACAGTCGGAGCATGGTTCTTGTAAATCTAAATACACCGGTCAAAGGTAATCAAGAAGAGTTGTCTAGATGAAAGGAATGCACAACCAGTGGCAAGTATTATAACAACCAATCTTAGTACTTTGGTGGAACTTGTGCGGTAGAATTGATACACCTCACACAGAGAAAATCGGTCGAGGTCAGCAAACGGCACGACAGGCTGCCCGGTCTATATCTGTGTCGCAGTGTGCGTACCGACTCTCACACGATCGCATTACATAACGCTTTATACGTTGGCGCGATTGTGCAAAGAAGGAAGTGTTTTTAGCACATACTCGGTACTGCCGCCAGGAAGTGTACTTATGGAAAACAAATGACCAATATGACGCCCGTCTTCTCTTCTTTGATTTGTGAACAGGCTCATGAATGCAGCGATAGGATCAAAGGTGTTTGCCAGAAGTTTCCTGCTTCTCGCAATTGCGTGTGGCCTCTGGCCTGCTCCAGACTATAGAGTAGGTGCAATCGCCAGTGAAAGGGGGCAGCAAAGGTAGCCTAAGCCGAGCCACCGTGGGGCACGGAATTCTTAAAAACAAAGGAAAGCTGGGCTGGTGGTCTCACCGCTGGTCCAGCGCACAAAACCACCACCAATACAATTCCCCAAAGCTCAAGGCGGTGAGCTCCGCGACAGGTCAAACAACGGGTGTAATGCTTGGGGTTGGGGAGAGGGCGTTGCCGCTAACGCATTAGCGAGGGGCAAGAAGAATCAGGGAGCCGCGGTGGCAGCCAGCAGATGCGATTTACAGAGGGTGATATCAGTCGAGCTAGGCCGGGCGCCCTGACAAGGTGATAACGATTGCGGTCAACACGGTCCAGTGCACGTAGCGCCAGGCTACTGAACAGAGCAGAACCTGCCTATTCACCAGGCGCCGGAGTGGGTGTCGGGTTTCGCGGAAAGGTGCCCATGCGACAGTGGGCGGGTGTTTTTGTACCGGATGGAAACATCGCATGGGGGGTGCAGGGGAAAGTGGCTGAGGTGAGTTCGAAAGAAAAAAAAACAGAACTGAACCGTCCCGAGATGGTTCAGATAGTAAGTGCGACGCGCAAGGGATCGATCCATTGTAGCACAATAGGGAAGTCGCGAGGGGAGACGGGTGGCGAGACATGCTCGTATATGCGAAAGAGCGAGCGAGTTTGCAACCTCGCAAGGGGGTGCAGAGGGGGGAGAGAGAAAGAGAGAGCCCTCGAGCGCGGAAGAATAGGTGGGCAACATACGCGCGTAAAACTCTACTGGCGCAGTCGGAAGAGCGTGTAGAACACCGCGATGGCGCCGGTCGTCTCAAGACACTACGTCATTTCGTATGGGAGGAGAGGGAGGAGTGTGACGAGGGAGAGTGCAGGGGTGAGAGGGTTGGTTGTGCGACTTTGTGTTTTTGCTTCGCTGTCGCCCCACTACCGAGTGGTTCGCCTCCACCCGAGTCTAACCGCCAGTGACCCAAGCAACAGAGCCGCCGTCACACCAGGATTGAACTCCCTCTTGATCTCAGGCAGTGCAAAACAAACAGCGTAACGCTGGCGGAACTGGCGCCTAACGTGTACACCGAGCATTGCAGTTGCAAACAAAAAAGCTCAGAACAGGCTCCGGCTTGCAAACGCGTCTCGTGACCTTCGACGATTTTGTGATGTTTTTACGGCAATCGATACACGCCCGCAGCCAGCGCTTGGGTGTCACTTACTCTGAGCATCTCCCGGACAGGTCTTGCAGCATCTTCCCGGCAGAAGGATCGGATCGTCACAGGTTGGTTTTGGGCACTCGTTCTTGATGTTACGACACTGCACACGTCCAACGACGCGCCGCTTCTTCTGGAACTGTAAAAGGAGAAGAAGAAAAAACATAAAGAAAGAGAAAACAGGTATCAGTAATCAGGAGGTGTGACGGCTAGAGTTATAAAGCTGAATGAAATCGTCTGAATACCCCGTTGATCGGAGAAGAAGCCTGAACAAAACGTGACGAAAAACGGGGGAGACCGGAATAATTAATTCATTAGCCACATGTCCAGCGGTGCCACGCTGGATAGCCGATGACGTTTACACGGCTATAAATCCTTCAGTCTACCCGCTGTCGTGCATTTCCCACTCCGAAGGAGTTTGGAGAAGTTTCTACCCTCCGAAAGTTTACGTCGCATTGGTAAAACCAATGGCCTGTTTGCTCGATGAAAAGCCGACTGGGAGAAATCAATTCTACTTCCGTTGAATTTACTACGTTTCAGGGCTCTTGCGATTTTGAAATGTGGATTGCGTTAGAATCTTCGAAGATCTTTGAAAGCAACGTCGCCATATATGTTGGGGAACTACTCAATTTCGCTGGAGTAAGCTCTTCCCTTCACAATACACTTACCGGTACGCATTCGCACATAATGCAGTACATTACACCGAACGGGGGACCCAAATCGGCAAACCAGGTCGTACGCAGCTCGCGTATGGTCTTTCCAAACTGGCACTCTGAAATGGCAACAAAAAGGTGACAGAAAGAAAACAAACATTAGTGGAAAGAAAACATGAAGCACTCGTATGCAGTATAACGTCCAAAAACCGGTACCAGCTAAACTCCGGGCGCCTAACGCCCTGCAACGGAGCAAGCGAGGCTCAACCGGAGCGAAGCAGGAAATGAACAAAAAAAACTGCGGAAGATTAGTTAATAACTGGCGCCACCAATTTGCGCGATCGCGATCGATGATTCTGTTTCGTCGCGAAATAGATCGGTTGTTGTGTGTCAAACTCTCGCCATGCTTCTCACTCTGGGTCATGCTCTCCTATGGACACTTTCAATATCCTTATAACTATTGGCATCGAACGACGAGATATACACTTTGAAAAACTGTGCGACGATCATAAAATCGTGTCATCCAATCACACAGTGCATAGGTAACAGACGTCTTTGCCGATTGCTTCAAGGTTGGGTTTTGTTAATCTCGCGCACCTCTACTTCTGTAACGCGCCGTTGGAAAATGTCGCCAGGTTTGTCCCGGAACTCATAAGAACCCCGATGGTAATGCGCAATCCATCATCACTGAACTGGAACCACCCGGAGACACCCACGTTCCCATCTCTTCTAGCATACGTCGGAGCTAGAACCGACATGCCGCTGCTTTCCGGTTTGATTTTTTTTTTGCGTTCGGTAATTTACTGTCCTATTCATCGGCCGCCCCGTTAAGTGCAAGGCAACGAGTCTTTGGGCGTCACCTAGGCACCGAAAATCCGCACAAATTATGTAAGGTTATCGAATAACGATGAATGACGGTTTCCGTGCGAGAGCTCTTGCAGTGAAAAAGTGCGGATAAAAATATGACCAGCGAGCCGGCGCAAAACTTTTAAGTTTGTGTCGCGGCGTCTGTGTCCCTAGCGACACAACATGCATGATGTAAGACACCTCCTGCTGCTGCTGCTGCTGCTACTGCCCTTCCCTCTTTTTCCCTTCCCTGAGGCATAGTACAGAGAAGATCAAGGTCAAGCCATCGCCATCGGAAGCGTTGATGGATCGTGAGGGTATGAGCTTCCTGCCAGAGAGAGAAAGAGAGAGAGTAAAAAACTCAGATACACACACATGAACACCAGCTACGCATCAACTACGTCGAACAGGGCTGTTGTGAAGCGGTCCCAGCATCAAGCTGTGCAACGAACGGTTCGGTTCCAACCTCTCCATCACCTGGGGGGACTAGTTGGTATGCACAGGACGTCGTTCGTCGCTGTCGTCGTAAGC
>JXXA01004727.1:0-14669 GCA_000956255.1 Anopheles punctulatus | reverse complement strand
TATTTTATTATTGATCATTGGTTTTACTGCTTGAATGTTACATAATCTTATAATACATTTTTATTATTGAATTTGAAAAGCTTCTTCCAATAATATTTCATAATTTAATATTAAAACCAAATCTACCAATTTCTAATTGTGAAAACAAACACACACAGCATGTTGCTTTGACATCCTTGCGACAAGTGCTGTCAGTCGCAGCTAGACAGCATTATTCATTAGTCGAATGTACTTTGCCCTTTGTTACTCCAACAATTTCTACCCCGCCAATGCCGATCGGCACGTTTATCTCTGCTTCCATAGTTCTAAACCGCGAACTAAAGTACCGACATAACCACCCACGCTACCAAAACTAACCCCCTTCGAGGTTAGGCGTTGGAGCGGTCGGTCGCACCGTTATAGAGGCATTCCGTGTCAAGCAATCATAAATCCGAAAACAAATAAAAACCATCCACCATCGAAATTGCGCACCCATCCACCTACCTACCGCCGTTTGCAGCGGGCGCGTTGATTTCGATGGATTGGCACCGCAATTTCGGCCGCATAACCGTCTGGTCTGGCCTTTGGCACGTTACCGCACCCGATTCCCCGTCAGCAGCATAAAAAGTGCTACATATTTACCCTTGCCCAGTTTTGGGGGTCACGTTTGAAATAAAATTCAAATTTGACGCCCGTTTTGCTTTTCCCGGTCGATAATGGCAGGGCGATCATAATGTTTTCCTCCCACCGGCAACCTTCGAACAGCAGCCGAAAGAGATTAAATTTTGGCACGGGCCAACGCTGGTGCCCGCTCCCTTTCGTGGCCGGGTCGTGCAACGATCGTACATCCTTTTTACAATCAACAAATTACACGAAAAGCTTCATTTTTATGTATTTCCCCGGAAATACGGTGCGTATAAATTAATTCCTAAACCTACTCACCGGTCATTAAGGGACGGTCGGGCCAAGAGTTTCCGAGCTGTATTTTCCAACCCTCGGCGCTCGGCGCTCGGACCTCGATGTTTTATCCTTTCCTTCCTTCCCCATCAGCCTGACTCTAGCATGGGTACCATAAACGATAACTAATAACAGTATTCTTTCTGGTGCGCCTCCCCGATTCGCGTACATGGAATAATTGAGTTGAAATGCTCACGAGATGACCATTTGAAGGGCCCACGGCTTGTTCGGTTCTAATGACGAGTGTAAATAACCGACCACTTCACTGTGTGGGGTGTGTAATAGTGTAATCACTATTACGCATGCACCAACGGGGAGGTTTCCGACCAGTCTAGTTGTTTGGTAAAATTCTGTAATGTATTGTTGTAGGCAATTCCGCATGATGTTTTTCGGTAATTTTTTATTTAATTTATGCTTCCTATTTTGCTATGTAAAGCCTGTTAAATGTGTTATCGAATCCGTATTTCGTGTAATCATTGGCCGTATTTTGTTGTAATTAAGGTTTATCAAATCTTGATATTGATTTGTGGATTCCATCATTTTCTTAGTGAATTAACGAATTCTCAATTATTAGAGTTAAAGTCGATCGATTTAATATACAATCACAACTTAACTAGGATAAGTTTAATAAATGATTGCATCTGCATCATTTAATGAATCATTGCAACATTAATGGTTTGCTCTATTTTTGTTCACAAAACTTTTATTTGACTCATTCACTTGATAATGCCAATAACTCTTGAATTCAAATTAACGATGAAAAAAACTTCAAATCTTAATAAAGTATTGTAATATGGTTGATATTAAATATTTAATTTTTTGGCTGGTTATTTATTGCTTTAAATAATGGTATTTGTCTTAGAAATGCTCTTGATTTTAATTTAGTAACTATTTTCTGCTAAAAATAATTGTGAATAATATAGTTATCTAATAAATAGGAATAAGTTACCAACTATTCCATAAGTTTAAACAAAGAGGTGAGCGCATCAGCTCTGGTTTAACTTGAAGCAAAACATATTATTTTAATGACTTGTGGAAAATGTGTGTATGTGCTTCAGGTGGAAAATTTAACGCTTCCTTTTTGTTAACCTTCAGATGATAACCGACATAAAAATGTAGCCTGTAGCTTCAACATCCAAAGCGTTGATTTCGCGAAAAGATGATGCAATCGTTTAAAAAGAAACTGCGTATACAATCCTTCGCCCAAGCAACCGATTACCGACACAGCAATCGATAGCAAATCGTACTTAATGCCCATAAGTGACCATAACGCTGCCTACGGTAATGCTTTGCGATAATTCTTTGCCACGGAAACGGCTTAGCGAATGCCCTTGACAAATCCCCGCAGCGGTACCCAGTACACCAGCCAGTACTCTTGGTCTTACGCGCAGATTAGACCAAAGACGTAAAGCCTCAAATTTATGACGCTTCCTGCCTTTACCTACCATCGCGCAGCCGAGCATCTTCACGACCGGCCACACCTGTGTCTGGAGCGTGGCGGAGCAATGTAGCACATAAAAAGAGACGCACTCACACGAAGGCGATTGTGCCGGCAATCGAACAGAGGTGGAAGGAGCGGGTAGTTTTATGTTGTCCATAAATTAAGCCACATCGTCAGTGTGGCTCAGGTGTGTTGCTTGCCATCGACAGCGGCATCCCTCCGACCGGAAGATGGAACTGTTCGATGTTCTCGCGTTTTCCGATCAATTACATCGTGCCATCTCCCACACCAAAGTGTCGAGTGCTGTGCGAGAATTAAAAGTGTGCAAAATACATTCCACGGGTACGTGGAAACACACGGTTGGACCGATGGCATCATTCGACCACTTCATCCATCACTGTCATCCAGTGACACCGTCGCGCGCCTTTGCGTACACGGTGTCCACAGTCGTCCCAACCTGTCAGCGACAGTTTGGTGTGACGGGAACGGACTGGATTGCAGCAATTTGCGCTACGGTAACTCAATTTTCCACGTCGAAAAAGTGGATAAGCGTGACACGCGCGTGAGTGTGAGGTGCAAGTGAGAAACTGTTTGCATCCGAAATACCTCACCTGATCAATCAATTCGCCCGCCACTTGGGGCGTTATTATTTAGCCATCGGCTTTTTATTTAATTTGCGCTTCAATCGAAACCGGATGAAGCTAATTTTTTTGTTCGGTGGTCAGTACGGGCCTGCAGGGTACTTCAGGCTGCTACTCCCAACAACACGGTGGCTTGCTCGGTTTGCTCACGTATCATCTGTTGCGCTGTGGTTGAACAATACAACCAACCAATGAAGAAAGGTCGAGATGAGAGGATCGCAAAATAAAACTGAACCAATCGACCAATAATCCATCCGTTGGTGCACTTGAAGTTAAGCGAATTAACGTGTAAATTATTCAACACTGGGCTCGACTGCCTGACAATGGAAATGTTTGAAGTGTTCGTATGTTGCTCGAGAGCAAATAATATGAAATTTGTTTGTTTTGTTGCGGTGTTCCACCGGCGAATAATCCTGCAACTTGTTAACAGTGCAACCTGTTGAAGAATGAATAATGAAAGCATCGCACGTACTATATTTGATATTTTTTCAGTTGCATTGCTTCAAGTATTTTTACAAATGATTCTAGCTATTCAGGTTTTTTTTATAAATAACGATTTAAATTTAAAATTCACGCAATCAAATCTAAAATACGAAAGAAATTGTTAATGTACGAAAAAACAGTATCATATTTTGTTATGAAAAAATAATTCAAGAAACTTGTAAAACTTTGACCAGTACTATCACTTCCTAATATTGTATAATTTTAATGAACTTATTGTTTATTACATGTTGATTTATTCCAAGTTAGGCAACATTAACAATAATTAATTAAATGTCGCACTGATAACGTGCAAAACATTACTCCAATCAGACTTTTTTCTCTGTTGGATAACAGTGAAGTAGAATATATCCTCATATCCTTTTGCAGCCCTGCGCTGCGTCAGAAATGTGCGGAGCCATTCCAACAACCCGATATCTGTAAATCATTCAGCCGGTCAAGCCACCGGTATGCTTTCACAATGGCTTCCCCCTTTCGAGCAAACACATACTTGTCGGATTTCCCGCTGCTAGCCTGCAAAATAAAGCTTCGGCGCTTTCTTCCATCACCCAGTTACAAAATTCCATCCATTATTCAGTACAAACCCTCGTTCTCACACACACACATACACAAACTCGTTCACCAGCAAGAATGCAAAACAAAGCAAACCATGAGCTAAAAAAGTGAATTTTCCGTGACGGACACAACACACACACACGTTGGAGGAGGGGGCTGGGGTCACTTTTCAACACTCCAGGTTTCGGTTTACTTTTTTTCGCTATGTGCATGCCCGCAAACACCCCGGGCCACATTGTTCCGTCCACTTGACGGAGCTTTTGTCGGTGTTGGTCTGTATGTGTGTGTGTGTGGGTGTGTGTGTGAGCTCGCGAGCACTCTGTCATCCTTCATCGTTTTTGTACTATTTTGGTTTTCCATTCTATTCGAACTCACCATCATATAGCAGCAGCGTACGGGTTGAACGCCAATGGTGATGGTTTTGAATAATTTATTTATTTGCAACATGACAAAGGTTTTTCTTCGCCCTCGTGTGTCACTGTGCAGCTTTTCCTGCGCACGAAATAGGGAAAGAGCTGGAGGAAAAAGTGTGAGAGCAGAACAGCTTCAGGGCCACCTCCATTTCCTGCGCTTCGATCAACAGTTTCCTTTCGTTTTGCACTCATTTTGGTGCACGTGTAATTTTGACAAATGGTATTTCGCGACTGTGTACTGTTTATGATCATTTTTTTGTTTTTTGTTTTTTTGTTTTTTGTTTGGTTTCAACCTTTCGGCAGCACAGTACAAGGGTGTGAGTGGACAGTTTGTCGTGAGCAGTCGCGGGAAACAACTGGTGTGCGGCACAACTGACTGACATATGACAATTCTACCACATAGAATTAACCGCATGACCTCCAATACCATCGCTGCTAACTAACTTTGTGATCCGTGTCCGACACAGCGGTACTACACTGACAATTCACGCAATCTAACCTATACGCAATAACACTTTTAACCGACCAGACCAAGTCATTGTAGGAATTTTACATAGAAAGCTATATAAATAAAAAATATCGCATTTTTGTATTAACCTCATTGTATGGCTGCTGCTTGTCACTGAGCAATTAAAGTTTTAAATAAATATTAATGAATATAGCGTAAGATAATTATTCAATCGATCACTTGGCGGCGGTGAAGTGGTAGGCTAAGTGGTAGGTCTCCCTTCTAGTGGAGAGGGTGAATGACAAGCTCTGGTGGTAAAAACAAATAAAGCCGGTAATATTGCAGGCAACATCGCATGAGTTGTTACACCATACCTGGAAAAAGAAGCAAGTCTCATTTTTGTTTTGCATGTTTAATGCTTTAATATGCCTGAATATATGCAACCTAATAAATGTTTTACTTCCCGGATCTTATCCATTGAACGACAAAGACGAATCGCGCATATCTAATGCTGTTTAGAAACTCTGTATTAAATTAAACCTTAAGATAGGTCCGAACCATACATTGTTAAATTGTTGTACATTCTTTGCGATATTTTTTTTTCATTGAAAATCTTGCACATTTTTTATAAGCTTTGAACAATTTTATGCAGAATATTGCAATACAAATACGTATCACAAATATTGCATTCTGTGTTCATGAACCACTGTACTATCGTTTATTCTAAAGGCGTGTATTATAAGTATGCTAACGCTTTCGACGCATCGTAAATCATTTGAACGTTATATACTAGCTTTGTGATGTAAATTAACAAAATCCCTACACTTTGCTCTTCTGATTTTGTTTTACAACAGTTTTCAACACATTGTTAGAACTGCGTGCCGTATAAAAAAGGAAACAATTAATACGCATTAAAGTTGTGCCCCATAAAACGGGTCTAATAAAGCTTAGTTTCGCAATTGAGGCCACAACTCATGCAATCCCTCACTGCAGCAACTGTATTACACCATGCGTATGCAAGAATAAAGCCGCTCATTTTCAAGCGTTACCCATGAAGGCCACAAAAGCAACAATCCGAGCAAACAGCTCACGTGCATACTATGCGACTGCAACGCTGAATCATTTGTTTTGATTACTGCCAATAATCTGCACTGTGCGTCGTAAAACGGTGCGATAATTTATTTTCATAATTCATTCCACGACCAAAGCCAGCGGAATCGATGCGCGGGAGGTTAGTTTTGGCTTCGCGAAAGTTTAATTCGACCATTTTTTTTTTGCTTTTACCGTACTTATTCTTTAGTCTCACTTCGAAACCGTGCATCCAAATCGATACACCGAACAGGACATAGAGAATAAAGCATACAACAAACAACGCACCGACGTCGGTCGATTACGGTTCGAGACGAAGACAGCAAAAAACGTCATGCACCATAGAGATCATCCCGTGCTCGAGGTCGCACAGCATATTGCGATAATAAAATATCCAATCAAGAATATTGCACGAACTTGTGGCCCGTGTTTGTCTCGCTTAGCAGCAGTTTTGCCGGTGCCCCTCGTGTCCGTCGGTGGTGCATCCTCAGAGGGAGAGAAAGGGGGCGGTGGGGCGGAGGTGATTCTGTGAGCGCAGTGATGGTTGGCAACCCCATCGTTAGTGGCGAAATTAAATGCAAACAGCCCAGGAAATGATGGTGCTTCTTTTGCGAGCCATATGCGGCACTGCTCGGCGGGAGGAAAGAGGATGTCCGAAGGGTGATGATACATTTGGTCATTAAAAAGACCGAAAATGGGCTTCAACTATGCAACCGGACTTGTGAGGTTTGGTGGCTATATTGTGTACTTTAAACCTGCAGAACATTACACTTTCGTCATGGTGTAGCTAATTTGGATGTTATAAAATAGCTTGAAATTGTATGATATTTTCGAAGAACAGGCTGTGAGGATTAATTATGTGTATAAGTTTTAGATGCGTTATTATGACAAATTAATAAGCTTCCGAAATATTTTGTTTTCTGGGACAGCTTTGTTTCAAAATAGTGAATTAAATTTAATTTTCAATTTCTCACGTATGACCATTTTTAATTTTGTTTTTCAAGAACAGAGAGTAGGATATTTTTCAATAAAATAGTAACTCCTAGCTAGTTTTAAATCATCTTAAATCGCAGCTCTTCATTTATATGTCCAGTAAATTAAGGTTTTTAAGTAATTTTTTGTCAAGAAGTGGATAAATGCCTAACAGTGGAAGTGTTTCATATAAATAATTCATATAATTCATATAAATAATTTTAACAAAAATATACTTTCTTTTAAATCCATGGTCGAAAAATATTCAATATTCACCGTATCCCGGTTCGTAATGATCTGTTGGCATGAGGCAAATTTTTCATAGCCATCTTATTAATGCTCGAATTTAAACGCGCTCGTAAAGTTACCTTAACCATAACGATCGCTTCCAGTGATCCCGTTTGACCCGTCTGTCGACCGTCCTGACCGAACCGTTTGTCCATTCACGAACCCATTGCCGGGGCAGTCAAACCTGATTAGCAATCAAATTTTTCATATCCTTCCACGGACAGACACACGCCACGGGTCTACCGGATACGATGAAATTATCCACCATCGTTCGAAAATCGATGCATTCCAGCGAAAATCGACAGGGTCCAATCGGGCACACAAAAGCGTGATACATTTTACCGTCCCCTCTCGATGCGGCGGCAAGGAAGCAAAATTAAATAACGCACCACAATCCACCCCGTCCGGGAAGGTGGGACGGGAAGGCCGAATTATATTTTCGCGCCCATTTGCGCACGCTGAATGGATGCAATTTCGCCTTCTGATCACTTATGCGCTACATCATCGCGCTGTTTGCAATATGTGCCGAACGGGAGAGCGACTCGCATCGCATCGATGGAGTCGCCCAACTTGGACGTTCTGTTTCCGAAGTGGTCAATAATTTATAAATGTAAACCTTTACCTCTCCCGATTCGGCAAACATTCCTCCGTTGCGGTATGTTTTGTGGAACGTTGTTGCATTTTTGGGTTAAAATTAAGTCCCTCGGTCCGTTCAGGACGTTTCACGTCCGATGGCGAATGTACCGTACGGGGTTTTTGGTTTGCGTTATTATTTATCCGCACGGTGTTGGGGCAGGGAAATTCGTTCGAGCTCGAAAGTAACCTACGGGACGTCATCGCAAAGCGATCCGGTCGCAACATCTCCGGGCCGCTCGAAATGACTCCGTTTATTTATTTAGGATTTAATTTATTATATAAACGCTCGGTTGTGCCTCATTGTTGCCAGCGCCGGTTTCTGCTTCGTCTGGTTATTAGGTGGTTTTTCGCACGAGTAAGGGGCAACATCTTTACGCTCGAACATTCCGTACGTTGTGGAATTCGACCATCGATGGTCGATGGGAATGAGATTCCGATCGATCGATGAGAGCTGTGTGGAGTAAGCATAAAATTGCACGTTTTCAGGCGTAATCGACCCTGCAGCCTAACTCGCTCGCTCGGCATACCAAACCGAATGGACAACGGACCTCATACCGGGCGCAGGATTTAGGACCCACTCCAGCATGCAAAGCCCCTGTCCCGGTTCAAGAGTGCGAGTACGAGTGGAAATTGATACGGTTACTTCCTTGGGAATGAGTTATGGTCGGTGGTCGGCAGCGTTGAATAATTAATCTCGAGTGCAGTTGATTTATGCCCAGCCCTTGCCCGCTCCACACAACGGCAGCAGCCGGGGCCGAGTTTGGATTTAATCGGTGGAAGCGAGCGAAAAATAGCTTTTTGCTCGCTCATCCATCCTCCTTGGTGGCACCGAATTTGAAATAGGCGGCAGTGGCCACAAAACCCGCTCGGAGTATTTACGATTAAGCCGTAAAACTCCCTATTAGAGCGGCATCGATATCGTACCCGCAGGCCGCTACGATTAGGCAAAAACACCTTCCGAAAAGCCGAAAATAATTGAACATATATTTTACGAAACCATTTCGATTGGCATCACTTAACTGTGTTTGATGCACGATTTCCGATGGCAAAGTGTTTTAATGCGGTCGTCTAATAATGCTTGTTTGTTCTCCTCTACTTGCTGTTTTTCTCGCAGGAGTTGTTTAGTTGGACCCCAGCTGGAGATCAAAATCTGTACACTAGGAACTGTGATAAATCGCATAGCATATCCTGCTGACTACTGCCACCTCGAAGGTGCCGGAAGACAATCACAACCAATGCCGATCCGGTGGATGGCCTGGGAAAGCGTGTTAATGGTAAGTCGAAACACCTCCGCGCTGCTTTCCATTGCATTTTTTTAATTGTGTGCCCCAATCCTTGCAGGGTAAATTTACGTCCAAATCGGACGTTTGGTCGTTTGCTGTGACGCTGTGGGAAATTTTAACCTTCGCCCGGGAGCAACCGTTCGAGAACCTGAGTGATGACAAGGTGATCGAAAACATCGGTCACATGTACCAGGACAACAAGAAACACGTAAGTAAACCGATAGTTTTGGTATTTGATTATTGCAAAAACACAAGAGTTTGTTTGAATTTTTTTTACAATTGCTAATGCACTTCATCAACTTTCAAGCGTAGTTATGTCCTTTTCAATAACATTGTTTTGCCTTCAAAAAAGTAAACGGTTTCCTATAAATTTCGATAAGACTTCATCCGAAGTATCAAAATATAATCGAAAGATACTTTCGATTCGGAACGTAAAATTATGATTTTTGTCGTTGAAGCAATCATTATTTTATAGATTCTAACGAAAAAGGTACCTTTCTGCAGAATTTGGAATAATGAGTATTATAAACATATTAAAAATAGTGCCAGTGACAAAAATGGTTTCAAAATCCGTGATAAACCATCCTTGTGAGAAATCTAAGTCTCATGTAACAATATATTGGTCCATTTTTGTTCATCTGAAAGTTCATAATTACGAAAGACAAGAAACGAATGCTAAAAACAGTTATATCTCTTCCGCACAAAGAGAAGAATTATTAAACTTTTTACAATTTTCCACCAAACTGCACAGTAAAACGGAACATACCAGGATAAAGCAGTTCAGTTACCAAAAAGAATAAACACGTGCAATATGGCTCAGAAATGGGAATGAAATATAGTTAAACGAAACCCGAAAGTAAAAAAGCCGCTAAAAACAAAATCCGATCCGTGCATTCTCACCGAGCAGAATGATCCTTTTCATTTGATTTGAAACACGTTCCAGCGCAATGACGGAATGGAAAATGTACTTGGCGACATACCATCGCTCGTTCGCTCGTTTTCATCATGCGATCGAGTAATGGCTTCGGGACACATTCGTGCCCAGCTCTCCCCAGCTAGACGTGAATGCCCAGCTTTCTGCTACTCATCTCACACACATGCACTTTGTGTCTTTCTTTCCGATCCATTACTTTTTCGCTACATGTCGAACATCATTGCTACCCGGTTTCGGTTCCATTTGTTCTAGCGCTGCTGTAGCTTTGAAAGAAAAGCTTTGAGGTAATCCCAACGGAGTGAACGGAGTGAAACGTTGGAAAAACTGAGAGCTCGAATAATATTTTACGCGAACATTTTTTCTAATGGGCACCAAACCACCGCGGTGATTTTGTGCGGTGAAAAACGCGTTTGAAAGTTTATCGAGCAATTTATTCTATTGTGAAGCTTTAGGGTAAGCCACTTGCACGGTTTCAGGCAGATTGGTATAGTAATTGTAATGTGCCCTTCAAGGCACTTGGCGGAGGCTTCATAAAAGTGTTTTTGTTAGATTTTGCAAAGAACCTGAACCTTAAAACTTCGTTTTTTTATGAAGTTGTTTGAGAACGTAATAAAGTTTCATTTTATATACTTTTTTATCTTCAAAAATATTTTGTATTGATTGCATTCATGTAAAAGCTTTAACTGCAACTGATCGTCTGCGAGTTCAATAATCGCTTACATTAGATGACGCTTACAAATCATAAGTTCTTTCGATATATACAACGGTGTGTTCCAAGTGGGGAAATTTACTTACTGATGTGTTTTTTGCCTAACAGAACTTAAAAATAGGGGTTTTGTTTCCCAATGTGTCTCGCCTGAACAGAAAAGATTTTTTTCTATTTCATATTTTTATTATTTCAAGACAAATAAATGCAGTTTTTCTAAATTTTTGCGAAAAAAAACTAAAAATAGGTGTAACGCTTTAGAATTGCGACTGTAAAGTTGATAAAGTCGGACTTATGCAACTGACATTATGAAGTAGACGTACAATAGCCGCAATCATCCATTTAGCATGTTGTGACATGACGGAACGGGTTTCGTAAGAAGTGTCCATGGTTGGCCACGTGTTGATCTAATTATGGGTATCCGATATAGAATGTGAGCGAAAGGTCGCACAGTGAAATATTATTTGAGGCGAGCAACCCATACAGCTATTTATAATTTTATCATATTTTATGCATAACTTCTCCTTGCGTCACAAGATCGCATACAGGCACTTTTCGGAGTGATTTAGGCACAACCAGATACACAAACTCACCGCCAACCACCCTCCGTACGGACAAATACGGACCACACACTACCCATCAGTCAAACGTGTAATTTTGTCCCATTTTAGAAAGCCGATTTTGTGGTTCCTTAAGCTCCTGCATGCCTTACTGAATGAATGATGAAGCTTGAATAATCCATGAACTGTTCCTGCATGAGAGTGCCGTTAGGGAAAGCATCAACATCACGCACACAAACGCACATACATGCAAAACAGTCTGCTAGTAACCCTTGCTGCCTTCATTAGGACGCACGAAGGAAAAGTGACGATATAGCCACCTTCAACCCTTCACACAGCTACTGTTTGCGCGACGACGGTCCATGGCGTGCTTTAAACCCGGTGCAAACCCAACCCCTCGCCTCCCCCCCGGGGACGTGTGTCTCGCAAGTGTAAAAATAATTAAATTCATCATTTGTTCAAACACCAACGCGCGCGCTCGTCACGGGAGCGGGAAATAATCACGTTTATTAGGTCCTGCTGTAATGAAATTCAAGCGCCTAGCTTCGACGGAGGCACAGCCCCCTAGATAGGCGCACTGAGGGCAACTCAAACTGACACCGAGTTTAACTGCTGCTGCGTTAAAACGTTACCATCCCCTAATGGCGTCATATTTATGACGCCACGGTGGGAAATTAAAGTAATGACATCGTCGTGAAGTTTTTCGTCATCCCACCTAGGCCTAGACGAGACGCTGAGGTTTGACTATGCGTAAGCGTAGCCGAAACAGCAAAACCTGTCAACATGCTGAAGGCACATTTCTTCGGTTGTATTTCCTTCAAGAAGGAACTGTTGGCGGAAAATCGGGTGCAAGCATGTGCGATCGTGCCTGTGTCATCTGGTCGCGTTTTAATTGCCCGCCATCTTGTCCTTTTCCTATAACCGTTTTCGCTTTTCTCGAACAGGAGGTTGAAACTTTAATCAGGTAATTAATATTAATGACTAATGTGGCGTTCCAAGTCACGTTGTCGACGTCAGGGCTGCGCTGCGTTTGACTTAAAATTCAAATGCGCCACCTTCATCCGGAGGAAAGGATCAATCTTAATGCCGGTCCCGGTTTCACCGAAGTGTACCGCTTACTACCCACTCACCCACCGACCAAATGGCGTCAATCATATGTGGCACGCATTAGTTCAACCTCGCTGGCAGCGCTCCGCAGTCCGACTCGAGGTTCCTTTTCCGTTCCCCTTTGGTGGTCGGGATCGGCCGTGACAGCTGATTTGGTTTGGCTGGGTTTTGGCTTTAATTTTCCACCCACCTTCCACCCGACCTTCCTGGCAGTCGGATAAGCAGCCGTTTTACAATGGTGTGCAATTCCGTAGCAGACCCCGGCACACGACGCACGCAATCTGGTGTTGTAATAAATATTAAATTACACTATGAATAATGATGATTCGCATCATCGTGTGCAGGCAGCGTGCCGGTCCAAAGCCTTGCCACCAATTTCCGGAACAACTTAACGAGGCATCTTGTACGTCGGCACCTATATGGCAACATTTGCTACTGTTCGCAAACGGTTCGATTTTAATTACTTTCCCCAGAAACACCTCCGGCTCGAGCTCCCCGAGATGCAACTCTAATGTTGCTATGGTAATCGTATTGTTTGTTTACTTATTTGCTGAATTTTTTGTGCTTTTCGTAACCTCTAGCTAAGGAGCTATTTCTCTACGCAGTTGCATACTTCCTATAGTGAGAAAATAAAGCTTTCTAATGCTTAAACTTTGTCATCAATTATTCTCGCTTCACGCTCCACACCAATCAGCTCGATTTATGATTAATGTAAAATTATTCACCCCTTCATCCTTTACCCGCCAGCGCTAGAAGCGTGAAAAGCGAACCTATTAGTTTGCTCCAATAAGCATGGACGTGTTAATTATGCACCAGAATTAACTGTCACTCCGTTGCACTCTGAGTTGTTTCTCGGGACTTTGATGTCGCTCAGAGTGTCCAGCTAACGTCAATAATCAATTTTCCAGACAGTTGACACTAAAAGTAAAGAGCAGAATTCATTACTTCTCAATTGTCGTTTTTTTTAATTCGACTTTGAGTTAAAATAAAAATAAAACTTGTTTTCAAAGAGACTACAACACGTTGATTGCTACCCCAAAAATGTCACTATAATGGATTCATATTTGAACACGTCATTCCGGCGAGTTATTAATAATTTTCAGCTATGCAAAACCAAGACCCCAATTAATTGTTTCACACGTTTTTTATCTTCTCATCTTATCAAAATAATCTCATAACCAGTGCACGTTTGCTTAATTAAGACCAATGGCAAATTTATGTTATAAGAAATTATTACATAAAATAACGTCAGAGCATATATGTTAAGCACATTTGTAATGCACACAACAGCATTTTCAATTTTAAAATTATATCGATATATATAGCATTTACAGCTTTGTTAACTTTTCTTGCTATTAGCAATCTTTAATATAAGTTATAAAAGTTATATAAATAACGTACAGAACAGAAATAACTTTCCATGAATTGTTAAAAATTAATGTCTTTTCCTTTGCCCTGAATAAAAATACCTTCAATAAACATCGTTCATATCTGAACGTTACATAGTAATCGTGGAAAGAGAACCGAACGTACGTGCACTAGTTCCTCTTCAAACCACTCGAAACCAGGTGAAAATGTCTTTCTTCATCAGTGGTAATTCAAATTGATAGCCTCTTCACGATATGCAGACAGAAAGTGCGGGAAAAATAAAACGAACCTAAGAAATGAAACCACCGCCAGTCGGCTTCTGCTCCACGCTTTCCCGAAGCCGATCAGTCAACCGTCAATCTACGGGCGTTCGCTCATCGTACGAGGAAAACCTGCAACAAACGTTTCGTTCGTTCCTTCGTTCGTCTTCCGTGTGTCGAATCGAATTTTGTCTGATTGACACATGAAAGTGAGAGCTGAACCGTTTTGTTCGGTTTTTCTCTTTCGTGCAAAAAACACCCGCTTGACTGATTTTTGCAGCACACTTTTCTGGAAATATTTCGCCAGTGTGGGTATTTTTTGTATCAATTTTTATAAACTTTTTTGCTTCTCTGCCAGACTGGCTTCCAAAGGATGGAAGGTGGCAGGTAACAAGTTGCCCCCTTTAGTTGAATTATGAAGAACAGTTTTTTAAATCCCCATAACCATTTTACAACATTCAACGAATGGTGGAAAAAACAATTGAACGACGTTTGGAAGGCAGCTTGTTCTGCCAAAATTATGTAACAAAG
>JXXA01004726.1:0-35256 GCA_000956255.1 Anopheles punctulatus | reverse complement strand
AAGACAGAAGACAGATGGATTGTTATTAACATGATTACTGTGTGGTTTTCATCGAAAAGAAGATTGTAAAGTAAAAATCGTTTAAATGCTGTAACAATAAGCAAATTCGTAGCTTAAATACCTTGCTGCAGAGCGGAAGGTGGCTTCAGAACGGCAAGTCCTGGCACGGACGGCCCTTGCAGAGTAAGACCTATCACATTGACTCCATTTACGTGACCTGAAGTTATAAAAACGACATACAAAAAGGATTGAACTCACTAACAAGTACAAATGAAAGCTTTCAAAAGCTCAAAATAAAACTTTTCTCTTCAGAAGCTTTCATAAATAAACATTCAAATTAAAAGCTCCTTTTTCGACCACGAGCGAAAGCTTACCGATTTTCGCTCCCCCGAAAGCGTCCTTGAAAATGGCGGGATGGGTGGGTTGCGTGTGTTGGTGCTTCAGCGCGTTTACCCGCCGGTTGGCCGCACCCATGTCCCGCTTGCGGCGCGGTTGCTCCACCGGTAGCACGCGACGACGCTTCTTCGGTAGCTTTGAACGAGCCTGCGAGTAGAAAAGAGGGTAAAAAGTAGTCATACACGCGAGGAAAAAGTAAAAGCATTTTTACGGCAAGAGTTCCTTCAGCACACCCGCGGTGACCAACGGCACCGAAAGTGAAGGGAAAGAAAACCCTGCGTCCAGTTTTTCACCCAGCGCGAAACCCGGAGCGACAGCGTTCCCTTCCACGTGCACGAAAAGTTGCGGCAATATGAGCAAAACAGACATGGCGGAGGAGGGAAGGAGGGGTTGGACAAAAATAATCACCAGATAACAACGTCTTTGTTTACACTGCGTTTGCGTTTTGCGTTGGTGGGTTTTGCTCACCCACCCTCCCGCACCCGCTCGGGTCTGCTAACCCTCGCATAGCCTAATGCCCTCTACCGAGAACTGTTTTGTTTTTTCCCGTGCCGCAACCGGGAAAAAGGAAAAAGTTACACAAAGCTTGACTTGCGGACGGTGGGGCATGTTGTGTTGTCTTGAAGGGAACGCAGCCGAAGCAACAAGAAACGTTGCGATGATAAGCTACGCCGGGTACGATGTGTAAATTTGCGCTCGCCCATCGTGGCAGGGTAAATTATCTGATCAGCGAAAACACCTTTTCTGCCTACCCTCCGTCCTGAGGGAGTGTAAACTGCTAGAGTTTTCCAAACCGTGCCCTACGCTGAGGGGAAAATTATTTTGGGCGCATGGTGAATTTTCACCTGCCGCCCTTTCGCCGGTGCTAATTGTTTGATAAGAAGGAAAAGACCAATTCAATTTTCGAACTGTAGGTAAACGAATTCAATCTGTTTGAATTTTTCGCAAACAATTAGAATTAAGTGTTTTTTTCAGTCAAGGAATTAACATTAATTTTTAATAAATATTGGCAACATAAAGTTTCCTCCCTTGACTTTTTTTTAGCAAAGGTATTTTAAAAAGTTCAGAATAAGAAAGAAAAACAAGTGGGGCTTTTTGTCTCATCGAGCAGATTGCTCAACA
The DNA here is from genome assembly GCA_000956255.1 of Anopheles punctulatus. Taxonomy (NCBI): domain Eukaryota; kingdom Metazoa; phylum Arthropoda; class Insecta; order Diptera; family Culicidae; genus Anopheles; species Anopheles punctulatus. The sequence goes on along the minus strand of JXXA01004726.1, from coordinate 33,738 downwards.
AGGCAAACCCTTGATTATAATCAGACTATTACATGCACATACCTTTGTGAAAGACTGAAATTTCACCCATGCTTCAACAGATTCCTTTCATCAGGACACGCACCACAGAATGTTACCAACATGCCGTTACTGTGCTCCATCCGCAATCAGCGAGATTGTTTGTTCAGGCTGACCGCAGGTTGGTGAAATTGTTTTGCATATAAATGACGGGACACTTGCCGCTTGATAAGGGATCAGTCGCACATTCATATTCATTCCCGCGTCACTTTCACCGGGCGACAGGCTAAGAAAAGGTACCGGGAGGTTAATCGGTGAAAGTGATCAGCTTGATATTATGCGAAAATTAGCAATAAATATAATATTCGTTGCCGGGTGGGTTGGGTGTAGCGGAAATAAAGCACAACGAGTCATACACGGCGCGTGTGATCGATAAGAAGGACACACAGCTTAAGACGCCTCGTTACACAACACATCCGGCTGAATAATTCGCTCTTGCAAGGTGCCAGAGATAAGCACAAAGGCGAACGGCAACAAATACGAGGGCAATAAATTCGTACCGAGCCGTTTCGATCCTCCGAACATTGCGCAATGTTTATCTACCGCGTCGTAAAGCGAGCCAGCGGAGAATCCTTTTTTATTTTACGGTACGGAGTGGAACGGAACGGAACCAATTTGAGATACTGCCAGAGTCGATAAAAATTTAAATGAGAAAATTATGTAAATCGAACAGAAACGGGCGAGTGTTGCGTCTCGACCGAGCCGCGAGTTTTGTGTCGCACCTGTGGCCGTGGGTGGTGGGATGAGATGGGTGTGTGTGCGCAGGCGAATGAAAATGGTGCAGTTTGGTAATCTTTTCTCGCTTTCAAAGACACAAACACACACCAACACACACCACACACACACACCGACACTCAATGGCTCGTTTATTTTGCTCCACGTTAAAAAAAGCATCCTTCATTTGTCGTTATGGCAGGAGTCAAGTGTTGAGTGAAGTGTCTGCCATGTTTTCCATTTCTTTTGGGCTTAAAAATAGACTGTATTTTTTACATCCGTACGAAAATGCATCCCGGTCCTAGAGATATCTTGCTGGCACCTGGTGGCGCCTTGGCACAAGCCAAAGACTAATGACGTAAGCTCGCTGCTATTCGGCACTTTTTTCTTCCCCATCAAACCTCCTGCTCCATCCGTTGTACGTGAGTTTACAAACGGCACACTTTACACCGGATGAACCATAAACTACCGCTTGCGATGGGAGAGGAAGAGGAGATGGAATGCTTGAAGCCCAACAGGTAAATGAGCGTGCATTAGCCTGCGGGCGGTAAGCGCCGATGTGCCAGCAAATGAAGCGAAATGACGCCCGAGGATGGCATTAGCAGTCAATAGTCAACCGACCTAGCGTATTGAAAAGGACGCCGGTCCGACCGGCAGTCGTTGCATCAAAGGATTGAAAGGACCCGCTCGAGCCGCTTTTCAAAACATGCTGCGTGACCCATTTTGGACGCAGGAGGGGTGGGGGCAGGGATTTTATGCTAATGACCTTGGAGCGTACACCATCACGCCCACGTCACTGTAGAGCACTGCCTGCGGATGTCATCCCAGTCCGGTTTTGGCTTTTGTTTGTTCAACTTTACCCTAAAGTGAGAGCAGAAAAACTGAACCACGGAAGGGATGTTTCTGTTCCTTTTTGCCATTCGGTGTGATAAGTTTTCGTGCTTTTTTGTGATGTTTTTGTGTGTGATTCTATGGATCCTTCCTTGTTCATTGAATTCTTATCGAATGGCTGCAAATTGGGACAATCTGCTGGGTGAACGAGCTGTCAAGTGCAGTTAATTAGGACGAACGAACTGCCGCAGCGGACGAAGCAACCCATGTGAACGCGCAGTCGGGTGCTGGCGGGAGTCAATTTAATGAGTTGAAATTATGTTGCCCCTCGTTTTGGCTCAGTGATTCAGGCAATCTCAGCAAAGCAAAGTGGATTTTATTTAAATTTCGTGTCTATTGAACTATTGGTAGAAATGACGCTCCGATCATGATCGTGTTATGTTTATTCCAGAGTATTCTAGCCCCTGAAACTATGCAATTTGTAACAGGCCAGAATATTTTCGTTTTACAATGTTTTCAAATATCATATTTTATGCAAGAGGCTGATAAAAAAGAGTCATTCTTTTTCTCATTTTTGATTGAAAATATATTGGGGTGAATCGCAAACAACATATGGCCCCGATCAGTGAATATCAGAAGGCATCCACGTCAACACGGAAGCCTTGTTCATTATCTTATATAAAAAAAAATTACAAGAATACATTATTCATTCTTATAACATCAAAATGCTTCAAACATCACACGAAAGCATTATATCCCATTACACAACTGCAGTGCTTCTCGCAGAATACACCGAGGATGTTGTAAAAATGTTGCGCGAACTCGTCACCCACGTTTTTTCCCGCTTTTTCACCCATCGTATCGCTAGAGGCAAATCTAAGCATGTTCGTTCATCAATCACCCACAACGAACAGCTTCATCGTGGAAGTGCTCGAACAAGCGTACACTTCCGCTTCCCATCGTCCCACCCTATCGTTTTCTAAGGATGAGCTTGCATATTCTCGGCAATTTCCGAACCGAGCCAAAGCCCAAAACTCATCAAATGTGAAAGTTATCTAGCCGGCCAACGCCGCTGCACGGGCTTGTTAGGCACGATTTATGACCGAACGACCGAGGTCGGCTTGGGGGGTCGAACTTTTTTCGGTTCCCATCAAAATTCTGCTCCGACCACAATATTGCATAGATTCGGAAGGCAACGTTGCGCTCCTGTTGCACAGCGAAATGGCTCACCCATAAAAAAAAGAAACACGATGAAGACACACCAGCTCAACGGCATCGATGCCAGAGGGCCGATTATGCCGACACCGTGCTCGAACTCACTGACCAATGATGCGAAGATTAACGGCTTTAATCTTCTCAGCGCAGCCCGAAATGGCGACTGAGGACGCGATGGAGAGAGTGAGAGTAAGAGAAAGAGGGTGAGTGAGGGTGCTTAAGAGCAATAGCAAGCAAATTTGTCAAACTATCAGTGTTCCGGCACAGCAGACTCTGCCCCATGCCCCTGTCCCCTGCCCACCCACAGGAACAGCAAAATGGGAAAGTTTCGCAAAAAGTGCGAAAGAATTCTGCATAGCACTACCGACTTCCGAGATACACACCGGGTTGGAGGCATTGGTGGGTAGAATGCGATCCGACTCTGATTCTCGCATTCTCGGTGACTTCGCCGAGACTTTGGCGCAAACTTTCGCCGAAGCTAGGGCTATCCCATCGCTCGGGAAGTGAACTTTCACTCAGCCGGAAATATTATCTCGGTTGAAAGTGGGAACGTGGAAGTGAAACTTTCCCGATGCCCATCCTGCTGCCAGCTGCTCCCGGGGTTGAGAAATTGCTTATAGATTCGTGCGCTCGTCCGTGCGGGAAACGGGGAGAGGGGGTTGGGAAAAAATCTGGCTTTGTTCGGCACTCACCGTGCACTCGCGCGTGGCTTTCGACCTTTAAAGCATTACTTTTCCGAATGCGATTCATGTTTTTGCACCCGCCATCACAAACCATCTGCTCAGCAGCATCCCGGTTTGAAACAGTAGAGTCGTTTGTTATTTTGATTGAAAACGTTTTTCAAATTTATCAAAAATATTAATTTCCGATAGTGCTCTCCGAGAAAACTAATCCATCATTTCTATGTTCAGCATCTAACATTTCACTATTGATTATTGAGTGAGTTATTTTGGTTATTAATCTTCCACCGTTACCTTTATGAAGATTAATATCGACTTTATCTCGACCTTAATTTGTAGATTTATATTCCTCCTCGTCGCGTCAGCTATGATTTATATACCTGTGTCGGTTCGGTCGGCGCTAGAAACGATGGCTTTGTGGTTCTAAAACTTACTCCAAAACCCGGCACCACGTCGGCGATTGCGGTGACTAGTTTCATGATAAATTATCGTTTTTCAGTCATGTTTAGAGCTGCTGTGATCATATTTCTTGATCATTATAAAGAGCAAATGAGCAGTTGCGTTGGGAGGAATAGTTCGGCGAGTTTTGGGTCGTCTGCCACTGACGAGAACTTAATATCGGTAGATCTTTCGAATTGCTGTGGCTTCATGTTTGAGGTGGTGGAAAATTGTGAGTAATGGTGCGTTGACTACACGAAAACACATTAACCAACGCGGGAAAATGATTTATGGACGATGGAGTGGATACCGAACACTTGCGGAGAATGTAGATAGTATAGTGTCTGCAATTTTTATGCCTTGTTTGCATAACTAGTGAAGCAGTTTGAAGTAGAAAATATATCATAAAAATATATAAGCAAAAATCTTTTTACAAAACAATACAGCAAGATACAAACTCCATCGTTTAACTTATTAAAAACTCAAAATTCCACTTACCTGCGTATGTGAATAGAACATGGAGAAGTTACTGACGATGACGGGCACGGGCAGGGCGATCGTTAATACACCAGCGAGCGCACACAATGCACCGACGAACATTCCCACGTACGTTTTCGGAGCCATATCGCCATACCCGACCGTGGTCATTGTCACGATCGCCCACCACAACCCAAGCGGAATGCTTTTAAACTGGTTGTCCGGGTTGTCCTGAAACGAATGTACAGTGCTGTAAACTTTTAACCATATAAACCATGTGATTAACACGAAACCCCAGCCGATTCGACAAACATATCACCCCAGCCTTGTTTCACTGTCGCTTGAGCCCAAACAACAACAAAAAAGGAGGATTAAACATCCTCCGCACACGTGACACTAGCCGGCTCGTTAAACATGTTTTTAAATCCTTTAAAGACAATAATATCCCTGGCATTGCCGGTATTGCAGGTAAAAGGATTGGTGGTAGAAAATAAATAAAAATCACAAAAAACAGTGCGTAAATTTAAGATCGCTAACCCGACCGGTTAACACTTAATCCTTTTCACGGCTCCATCGTCGTGGTGAGGGAAGGTTGTGTTTGGCGTGAAAAGAAGACCAACTGATAAAACCAACAAATCACTCACCCGTCCGTACCGCAGGACGCACGATGTCTGTAACGGACGTAAATGATTTTTATTCGACCGTATCATTAGCCGGCTTTACGATTTAATCTTTAATTATGTGCTCCCGCGGGGGAGGACATGCCGGGTGGCATGGTGGCATGTGACCGCGCGGGATCGGGACCGGGTTTTTCCACAAACTCACTGAAAATGGCGTCAGCTGGCGCAGCTCGTTGCGCGTAGTTTCGGTGAGAAGATTAACGAGGTTTTGAAAGGTCAGCAGCGGCGTTAAAAGAACAACACAAAAGCAACGGGAAGGATTTGGATGGAGGCTGCTTTGAATACGCCCCGGGTGGGGTTTCGCTAACCTGTAGTAAAACGATTCAAATCACCTCGAAACCTCCTACAGGCAGTTAGTCGTCAGGCAAGAAAATTCAAATTAATTTACCCTAATCAAGGTAATCTCGATCGCACGCAGTTCCAGCTCGACGGGTGGGTGGTTAATTATTGGAGGAGGGTTTGGGCCCGTGACCGATCATTATTTTCCGGAAAGCTCACAGTCATCGTACTCTCATTTTGCATCCAGTTCTGCCAGTCATACTGCTGCATCCAAGCAACCGACCCAGCTCAACTCGTGAGCTTCTCATTAGCGACATCGCAGCTGATGGTGTGAAACATCCTCGCATTGCCATGGAAACGAGCAAGCACTTCGATGATGTTTATGCAAGTTTCCAACGCTACCCGTGCCATGGTCGACAAAGATAGTAGCCTGATCCTGTTAGAGGCCATTAAAACGAACCCACTGTGGCCTTCACACATAAAAAAGGACAAAATCCCATAAACCAAAACTTTATCTCGCATCGACTGGTTACGGCGAGTGGTGGAGTTGTTAACGACGTTCATACATCTTTCTGCTTCAGTGGAGAGTTCCAGCGGTAAAAGCGGGCTTTCGTTTAAGCATTGTTTTACGCTTCTTACACTCCAACGTGAGACAAAGCTACGCTGTGTTGGTATTCATAGCGAAAGACAATTCACGAATTTTCCTCCGTATGGTAAACTACATTTATGCCTCATTACGGCGGTGACGACGATGACAGACTAGGATAGTACAGCACATCTGTAATGTGGGCAGAAAACGTCAGATCCACGTTGGAGATGAAAAATTAGGGATTTTATTTGTTCCATTCAAGAGCAAATAGGATAGCGCAGCACTGATGAAGAATTAACTCACTCTTTATGCAGACTGCATTGCAGATATTCACGATTATCTTTGCCGCAATATAATCGTGTTTTAAATGAAATCGTAAAGTTTGAAATTTACTATTACCAAGCAAAGTATCCAGGCTGTCTTTTTATCGAGAAAATATGTTTTAACTTTGTTTAACTTAGTTTACAGAATTGTTTCAATTTTTTTTACTCGAAGGCCAAATCTGTTTAATTTTAAAAATGATTTCATTATTTTCCAGAACCTGCTGTGTCAGATGATATTTACATTAATTTAATGGCCTTTTATTTTAAAATTGCCCATTTACTACACATCAACTCTTCCCAGCACACGTAATGAAGCATCAGATAAAATCATTAAACTTAATGGATTAATTGTCACTTCAAAAGATGATCTTCAAAACTTATGTGAAAGCAGTAACATTCCATCAAACGAGCAGAACGCTCGGTCATTAAAGGCTCAATTAGTAGCTTCCCGGTCCGGAAACAAGATCCACTCTCACTTAATGAAAACGGGAATTTAAAATCAGCTACAGCACGTCCGTTGTCTTTCTGGTCGTTCAAGTGAAGGGTATTAATTTCATCTATTAACAGCTAACAACAACCGTCAGCAAGCACCTCATTCATCTGGACTTTTCAACACCTTGCTCACCGTGGGATGCGATAATGTCATTATCGGGCGTTGTTTTCGGTTATTCACCTTTTCCCGTTGTGACAGCAACCACCACTACTTTGTGTTGTGTAGTGAAGCGTGGATGGAGAGGATACTCGGGGTGGACGGGGATCGGCTATTGAACTGCCATCGACTATTCGCATTCGCTGAAATCGCCCTACCGACGTGAAGGACACTTCATTACGCATTCTTCAGATGCTGCTTTTGGAGAAGAAAATCTTATGCTACCGTACGTTTTCTCCGTTTTTGCTGCCCTCCCTTTCGCACCACGGCTCTCGCCGCAACGATATTCATTGCGTTCGGTATGGATTTGAGCAGTTTATTACCATAACCGTCAGTGCCAGCGTTAGTGGCGCGCAATGAAAGAGATCCGATACGCCGAGGGACGCAAAATCAGACACTGCAGATAAAGCCATACGGGTTATGAAACCGGATATTGCGAGAGAAAAAGAAATACCATACGAGGTAATTTTTATATTCCATGCCGCATCCACCGTCCCCAAGCCCAGTTGAGGAGGGAAAGCTTACGAAAAACACTCGCGCTCGACTCGCGTTTCCCATAACAACAGGTCATAATCGCACAGACACACGAAAGCAAACACGCTTCCCATTCCCACAAACAAACGCACGCATACACACGTAATATGCTGATTGTCCTTCGCCTGGTGGCTTGAATGTTTCTCAAGAGACCCAACCATCAACCGCAGTCTTCCACCGAAGCGCAACGTGACCATGAACGTCGCCGGGTTTGGGGAACATCTTGACGCAAACGGCAAGACAACCATCACGACGACAAACCGCATATTGTTTTACCCACCGCCACCCGCCGTACCTGCAGCTTTTCCGCGTAGTAAACCAAGCTCGCAAACACGACGATACCGAGCACGAGGAAGAACACCAGCAGCGTCAGCTCCCGGGCCGACGCCTTGAACGTGTGGATCAGGATGCGCAGACCGGGCGAGTGGCGCGTCAGCTTGAACAGCCGCAGGATACGCACGATCGAAAACGCTTCCAGCAGCCCCGTCTGTTCGCCCATCCGCTGGCAGACGTCGGTGTAGAAGCTCAGGGTGGCCGCCAGGTCGATGATGTTGACGGGCGATTTGATAAACTCGACGATGTTTGGTGTCACCTGCGGGTGAGAGGGAAAGACAGCGAGAGAGAAAAAGAGAAGTTGTAACACTTACAGTCAAACAGTGCATGTGTCAAGCGCAAGTATGAACGCTCGGGTGAAATTTGGCCGATCGAACACAACTTCTGTTTCCGTGGAAACTCGCCCAAGTGAATATGAAAGGTGCGGCAAGAGCGATGCCACGCCGAACAGCGAAATTAATATGCAGCTGATTGCTGTATAAACATCAAATATTACACGAACACAATTCACACTCGCAATTAATTGTTACAAATTTCAATTACCGCTCTTCTCTACATGCCATTTTTCACCCCTTTGAACACTCCTTTGTTTGGATTTCGTAAGCCAAAAAGACAATTAACAAAAGCAAAACTGTACGGCAGAGGCAAAAGAGGCAATTAGCTTTTGCAAATAACACCCAAATGCAATCAATGGAATGTTTAATAATTGTTTTCATATTGAATTTACAGCACTTACATTGGGATTGTATTCCTTTTTCTGTATTTTCCTTCTCATTATTGATTTTCACATCAATATTGTCTTTGCATTTTTCACTACATCGATTATCGATTGTTACTATCCGCCAAACAATAGTTTGGCATCATCCATAAATAATTTCGAAACTGTTTTATAAAATATCACCCAATACTTGATCACATCATTCATTATGTCTGTGGTTTTGTTTTAACTAATATGAACCCCTCAAGCGGAGACACTATGCATTACCTTTATTTACAGTTAAAATAAATGCTTACAACCAATGTTATTAAAATCAATTTATTCATGTTGTCAACAGTCCAACGGTGCACTCGATACGGAATGCTGCCACCTCCGTTTCATCACGTGCGCTATCATTTTCAATTGATCTCTCTTCTTTCACGGGACTTCACGACCCATTTAACGCCGAACCCGCAGCGGAGCGGCATGAAATTAAATTTGCATTAGTTGCATATTACACCCACAACCGGGCTAAAAACTGGCTAAGCATATCCACCGTGCCACTGTCTAAATATTTAACCTGCCCCATAATCGCTATCGCCCTCACCGCAACACTCACACGAACCTGAAACCGGAATTTATTCGATTTTAATTAGCATCATTTCGAATGCAAAACCCCCACACCGTCCGTCTCAACCTCGGGCACGACCGGCCCACGGCTTAGGTTTGGGTGGTGGCTTTTTGGGGTCGGTCATGAATCTTTGATTTATTTAACGGCTTTAAAGTGCCACCATGGGACCTATCAATCTTGTGCGATTCGGCAAATAAGGGAAACACGGCACCCGGAATGGGTTTGATTGAATTAGAAGGTAGTAAAATTATGGCACACTTTTTCAAGAAAAAATTAAGCGTTAAAAGTTGTGCTGATTCGGGATATTTTAGCTTTCTATTTTGGGAGTGAGTCCGAAACGAAAAATGTGTCACACGTTCCACAGATTAATCCTTCCTGCTGACTGCACATACGCACACATATTTATGTGTTTGTTGTTTGCTTCCTGTCCCTGCCAGGGGCAACCAAGATCGATGGGTCGTGCCCACCGGGTATGAGCAGAAGAATAAAAAAATGGGAAAACACCCAAACATGCTAACCAAATAAAAACCCATAACAAACGTTCGGGGCATACGTTACAAGCCCCGGGATGCAAAAGCCGTTCTGGTTGCGGTACACGTGCAACGCCAAGTCGATATTTCATAAGCTGACATAAATACCACCATTTCTCACCCACTCTCTCTCTCTCCCGCTCGCCGTCTCTCCCGTTCGTTCCTCGCTCTCATGTCAACATGCAGAGATGCCAAATATTTCCCATATCTACCGGTGGCTGGAACCGGAGCGCTCGCTCCAACCGAAACCGGATGTGCTTTAACCTGAAGCGGCTCGAAAGCGTAAATGATATTTATTTAAATTTATAGCATTTTCGTTTTCTGCTGAGCGGTGGTGCGGGTGAGCGGCGGGGGATATCATAAAATTAATGTGCACCAAGAGACGCCCAGTGCGCTCGTGCTCGAGCTGCTTCACGGAGCTTGTGCGGAAGAATGGACGATGGCTTGAAAAAATCCTTACCACCAACGACGCAACGGACTAAGCAACTGGAGAAGCGATGCAAATTGAATGGACTTCACACCAGTACAGGACCTTCTACACACGCTCGGACGCTCGGTTTTGCAAGGAACCGCTCACTGAATGTTAACTATCTTAACCTCACGCTACTTCCGCTTCTACCAGCCTTCCAAGAACACAACGATCGACCCGGTTTTGAGCAAAACTTGACGGGGAACAAGTTCCTGTTCAAGCAGATGTTAATGTCAGCCCGTTCCGATCGTCACGATTACGAGAGGGTTACGACGATTACGTGTATTTAATTCGCTGCTTCCTGTAACACCCGCAGAAGCTCTATCAGAGGCGAGAAGGTTCAAATGACGGCACTCGTTCCCATTTGTCGACCTCGTTGGCTTTGCTGACGACGGTATGAACCATATCCGGTTACGATAGTTACGGTGTCATTTGGTGCCATTTGGTGTCAGTTTAGTCCACACACACAAAGGCTCTCTTACCCGAGGCTAAGCACCACTGGTGGGTGTAGGGCAAATATGGTAATCGTGGTAGCTGATGTGAAACTGTTGCAGGGATTAGTTGAAAACAGGGGTTTAACACCGACGAACTATAGCCCATCAGAAGGATGTGGGGAGGGGATTTAAGGCATTTCATTTGGTTTATGTTAAAGAAAACCGTTGCTATTACAACAGCATAAACAGACTAAATCTTAAAAATTGGATTTTAAACCTAGCGCAACAGGCATCTTATGGTGTAAAGGAAGCGTTAATTATGATGATACTTTTTCCTCGATTGCTCACTTCTCACTTTGACGCGTTTGCGCCAAAATGTATGCATCCCGCGTGACATACTATTCAGTTTGGGACATTTTTAATGATTAAAAATAAAGAAATTGCGATCTGTGCTTCAATGTCTCGAAATACAAATCTCGCTCTACTGTTCTACTCACCCAAAACATGCGTATCTTTCACGCAACGGGTTTGCCGTGCGGTAATGATTACCTCAAAATCGGCTCTTCACTCATTAATCAAACCCTTTCGCAAAAGGCATGCCGGTTTTTCGCTGACTCAGCTCACCTCATTTGTGAAGTTTTTGAGGTTATTTGGGGAGCTGATAGTCGTGCCGTTAAGTCTCAAGAGTTGATTGATGGTTTTACCAACCGATAATGATTGTTCTATCGATGTTTGTACAGTTTGGGTTTGTGTAAGCGCTGTAGAGCTCTCCCTCAACGGTTTGACGCTTCATTAAACTTCGACAATGCTATTAACGATTGCAAGAAGGGAATGGTAATTTTACATATTCATCTTGTATTTTTGAAACGTTAGGAAAAACATTTGAAAATATATCCGCATGAATTTAAATCCCTTCGAGCTATTACAACTGTTGGAATACTTTTCGGAAAGCAAACAATCCCAGCATGACGCTGTGAGTTGAATATCTTAACTAGCGTACCTCACAGACCCTGGAATGAAGTACTAGTTTCAGATTTCATTTCCCAACCCTACCTAGCGTAGGCAGGCTAAACAAATGTAGTAATGAAAGGAAAACATGTCTACCGGTTCAAATTCTCGCTTACTTCCAAGACCCAAGGCCACCCTTCTCGGTGCCGCGTCGCCGGAGGTTGACATGATGAATGTCAATGTTTATCTTATCAAAAGAAGCCCTACATTTGCAACCCACCACGTGGCAAACGTAGCCCCAGCTGCTGCCAACGCCTGAACTTGATGTTTTCCTAACGAACGGCAATCGGGCGAAGCCTATCATTAATCTCGTACAGCGTTCTCCACCAAAGACAGGGCTTCCGGATTGTGATTCCGGATCATTTATGGTGCTTCTGGTAACGTTGCAGGCGACCGGGAGAACAACAGCTCCGAAAAAAAATCGCCCGTCACGAATCAATCTGCATTTGAATATCGCCAAGTGGTGTTTGGAGGATGTGCTTGCAGAGAAGAAAAACAACGCCCGAATACACCGATCGATGGGATCATAAAAGGCACCCAAATTGGCACCAGCTGGGCCAGAGTGCGCCCGGGGTTTGACACGCTAACGATCTGGAAAATGAGATTGTTTCTGGGAATGGTTTTTTTTCTCCTCCCTCCCTATCGCATTCTCTTCCTGAACTGTAGTGTGACAAATTTGAACATCACTCTCGCTGTCTCACTCACACTCCATTTTCCAAAGAAATGAGTGCCATCTGTTTTCCATCCATCAAAGGTAGGCTTACAAATCACTCACCACGAGCCGGACGGTCAATTCGATGATGAACCACACGTTGCAGACGAGCTCGACGTAGAAGAACGCCTCGTGTGGCTGACCGTACGTTTCCTGCCAGTTCTCCACGATGCTCGCTCCCTTGCCCGAGTTCATCCGGTAGGCGCTCGAGACGATTCGTCCCGTTCGCTGGGTAGTCGTTTCCGGTGGTGCTGCCGAGGCAGGATGTTTCGTTGTGTGGGCACTAGCGGCGGTGGTGGTGGTGGTGGCGGTTGTGGAGGTGCCAGTGGTCGCCGTGCCGGAAGCGGTGCTGGTCGTGGTGCTTGTAGACGATCCATAGTCCAGCAGGAGCTCGTCTAGGCGCCCATGATCAAGCAGATCCAAGTCCAGCGTCGATGGTACGTCCGGTAGCACGCCGCCGCTGGTGCCGTTGGTTGTGATGTTCAGGATGGCCGGAATTTCCACCCGTAGGCCCGGGTGCGTCTTGAGGCAGAAGGATATCACAGAGATGCAGATGAAGAACACCGATATTCCCGCCACAATCTGTGGGTAGCGGAGTTGAAATAAGCGGCATGAGAACCAAAGTTACCTGCTTTCATATTCATGGTCGGCCATGATTTGACCAATTAGTGAGAGGTTTCATTAATACAAATGCGATTTTCATGCTTTTGATCGGAGCGGAAAGAGCGGGAAAAGCCGACGGGAAAAGCTTGTCGATTTCCGCACTTTGAAAAAAACATTCTCATATTTTTAGCAGCACTTAAATTATTTTATATTTGTATTGGAAAACAAAACATTTGTTAAAATAGAGAGAATATTTCGTATAACAATCACTTAATCCTCCTATTGACATAAGAGTCACTTTTTCATGTTATATCATTGGTAGGCAAACGCAATAAAACGTTCTCATAAATGATTTCAATGTTCTCACAATAGTTGCGAGTTTTTATTAAAAATTTAGCAAGCATCCGAAGCCTCACACATAAATTTTTCTATTCATAATAAATTAACTCACAAAAAGCATATCTCTGACTCACATGCTATAATGTTCCTCTCTTTTGATCTACCAACGCCCGTGCGACTACTGCAAGAATTAATTAACTCAAATAACTACAGCCGGATCGGAAGAACTGGCCCTCAGTCATGATAACGCTTCATTCATTACCTCCGCAAGGTAAAATTTCACTCAGCAACTGTCGTGCGTTTTTGATCTTTTACTCCATTATCACAAAAGACCCGGATGGAAATGGAACCGATGTGAAACGTAATGTTCTATTCAGTTGCCATTATTGCTGTCCCTTTGAGATCGCTCTGATTTCAAAGCCAATTTATCGTTTTATTTTACTTATAGTCATCTTCTCACAGAAGTGTAGCTTTAAGAGAAGCTCCCTCGCATGCTAGCAAGCGTAGGAACTTAACACTGTCTTAAATTAAACCGAGTACTCAATTATGTAGTTTCATCACCGACGCTTCACATCATTGCCGTAAAGCTCCTTGCCAGCTCGCAACTAGCAACGCTTGAAACCAATCACTCGCCAATGGGAACGATCAGTGTGGCGTAATTTTTCCAACCTATTTGCCACAAATCTTTCCTTCACGAATACCTGGCGGCGCTTAGCAGCTGTTGAGATGCTTCTTCAATTATGTCATGCATAAATTAAGCACATAAATGAGACACCTCAGCCATCACCGTCCCGAACTGGAGGTGAACGACAGACTTGTGGTTGCAGCGCGTCAAAGATCATCACGTCAGCACATCTTCCCGACCGATGCGCTTATCGTTGAGTCAATGCTTGAAATGAACAGAAAATCACAGTGCCCTGCTCTTGCCTGCTCAATCATCTCCCCCTTACCTTTGCGCCGGTGGAACTCGACGGTTCATCAAACAGGGCCCAGATTTTCGGTTTCGTCCGCTGCCAGCAGGTAAGCTCGCCGTTCAGCAGCGCCTCCTCGAAGCCGAACAGTCGCGCTATGGCTTCCTCCGACGGCTGCTCATCGTCTAGCTCCAATTTGTCCAGTATCGCGAGCGTGCTCTATCCCGAAAATAAGGAAAACGTTGCGGCACATAGAAGGAGAGAAAAAAAAACACACAAACAAGCGAAAATTCAGCAATTCCAATGCATTCAAACTAGCGGGCTGGTGGAAGAAATATGCAAATTTGGGAGCGTTTTCCTTGCTTCCTTGCTTGGTGGATGAAGGTGCAGATAATCTTTCGTTCAAGCGAAACACACAATCTATGCGGCCAAATCAGGTTGGTTGTGGGAGAGTTAATCGAAGACAGTATCTTTTGGATAACGTCTGAAATTAAACAAAACATGAAGAGCATAATATACGTGGACGGTGTGGGGAATAATAATTTTCTGAACAGGAATTCAATTTGATCATGCAAATGCAAAGATGTACGGATGAAGTTTCAATATGAGTTTAAATAACATAAACATTAAAATTTTACATAAAAAAAAACATTAACTCCGCCCTTATCCATGCTTTGAGTGTCCATTACGTCAAAGTTTCCGCACTAATTTATCAGCTCTGCTCCAGCAAAATCAATTTAATTTCAATAAGCCTAGCCACCTGCAACCATCGAAAGGATGAAAGTATTCCACCCGCACGCCTACCTGCGTATCCCGATGCACACTGTACGTTGACCAGCAGCACGGTTCGACCTGGTTCGAGTCGAGACCCCAAAACTCCAGCTCCTCCTCGAACAACGGTCCGCAGACATCGGTCGGATAGTGCAGTTTGCCCGTTCTGTTGAAAGGATCGAAAAATATGGGTCATATAGCTAGCCTCCTTTGTTGTTGTTTTTATTGAGTGGAACGGCGTATCAGCACGTCTTGTAAAATACTGCCAAACTTCATCTGGATAATGGCACTTGCCACAGCGCCGATGGATGGCAGAATGCACGAAAAACACCCATCCCACCGAACGCCAGCTCAAACCGGGCCGCAAAAGGTGCTTACGACCGAACTAGTTTTCTTAATGGCACCACATTCCTCCCCGGCTGCGATGGGAAGTTTTTCTTTTTGTTGTCGGCCATTTTGTGATAAAAACTGCCCGAGATTGTGCGTCACCCACGCACGGGTGCTGCGCGTCGAGTTTACGTCTTTATTGCACCGCAAGATAAGCCCTCCATCATTGAGGTCGTTCGAGGCGGTTGCCTTTATTAGTGCGCTATTGTTCACGGGGAGCAAGTTCACGCACCGACCGCACCTACCTATAGTAGTTGAGGACCTGCGCGAACACCCCCGGATGGCGGTCGAAGAAGTACTCGTTCAGGACGGGATCGTAGTTCGCGAGCGCCTCCGTTAGCCGCGAGAGCCTCGTGGCCGGGATCTTCTTCAGCGTCGCCTTGTACGTCTCATACCTGCAAAGGAAGGAAAACACGTGCACGCTGATAAAGTTATCGAACTGTGTGAAACGTTTTCGTACGGGTAACTTGTTCGCAGCCAGCTTCTGTCACGCTCAAGCTCCGAAGTCTGTCAGCTTCAGACTGTAGAGTGTAAACATCATTACATATTCATAGTTCAAATTACGGTTTGGTTCCTTTTGCGCTCATGGTTGGCTCATGAACACCACCCGCTCGTATGTTACTTTCGCAGAGAAACTATCTCACAAAGCACACACTGAAACACGTCCACACACTCACACATACTACAAAGTGTGGTATTGCTCGTGTGCAAAGTTATGCTACGTGGGGGAAGTGGAAAAGTTTCCCTCCATTCGGCAGACTTGTTAAGAGGAGGAACATTTTCGGGGAGAACTGTTAGATAAACACATTCTCGTCTTAAGGGCCGTGCTGAGCTCTCGTTTTTGGAACGATGCCGATGCCGCTACTAACGTTGGCTCCTGCTCAAACGAAAAGGACTGAGAAATAAATCGCAGCTATTTGCAGAGGGAACAAGTATCATTTATTATTATTACTACTATTTAACATGCATCTTCTCCGTCAGCAAAGAAATAAAGAGAAAGTATAGTCATTAACAGAAAAGATTTAACTCTGTAAATCTTAACAAAATTCGGACCTGCATCGAAACGACAAATTGTGGAATATTTTTGTTTGTTTTTTAGAGCACATACTGAGCGTAAAAGGATAAAGAAATAATGTTTACATTGTTTTAACAAATAAAAGCTTGTATGTATTGTTTGAAAACAAGTTAAACAGATAAAAGTTTCTGTGGGAGCTTAAAGTTTTAAGGGTCTTCCGTTGCTCTGTCCAGAATACGTACTAATAAATAGACCATAAACAAACGATGTAAAAGACTTAAAAGCGCAGATTAAAACATGTTTGTAAAGATGCATTAAATGTGCTCAACTTCTTGATTTTTTTTCTACTAAACCACAGTAATATTTAATTTGCTCTTCTTGTAAAGGGAGCGTTCAACCGCAGTCCTTAACGAAAGAAAATCAAACCATAATCTGTTTATTATGTTGTGTTTTTGTCCCTCACTATCTCACGTTGTCTCAGTGACGCGACGAACGTTCGCTTCAACGGTCGTCGAAAGGGAACGATAAACTTTAACATTGCTCAACATCTTTCGTGCCATACCATCGCGCCCAGCGTGATGACGAAATCTTGCAGTAAACTCGCCACAACGAACTTTACCTTCACTGTCTTAAGCTGGCTGGAAGTTCTTAGTGTACCTGTTTGCGCCCGCTCACCCTTCGCTCTCACTAGTGAAAGTCTTTTCTCGCCATCCGAAAGCCATTATCGTCATCATTGTCTGACATTTGCCATGCGGTGTGAGGTTCTTTACCGGTTCTTACCGGGTTCGTAGTGGCATTCGCGGCAAGATAACCGGAAGCTCCTTGCCGTGTCGCCACGGTACCACGGTACCTGTCGTCTCGGGCAATTTATTAGGCAGAACGAGAAAATACACGCGCCCTTGGGGCAAAGTTTTCCTACTACACGGTGGCTCCGTCGGCCAGAAACTTCTGGTCCGTTCCACCACGGGGGCCAATTAGAATAGTTGTCTTGCTGCGTTTACTTCACGGCTTTATTGGTTTTAATTATAAAAGAAGGCCTCACGGGAGGCGTCCTTCGCGTCACCTTTAAGTCTTTATGCATCGGTACCAAGAGAAGGTAACGAACAAAACACGGTGAAGGCATGAAAACGACAACCGGTAGACTTGTTAATATAGTTTACCATTATTGTCATTAGTCACGGGTGAAAAGAAAAAGGTTTCTGGTTGCCTCAAAAATGTGTCCCATCCGCTCATGACACTGTGAAAGATAAAAGCCGACAACGTTACAGCTGAATGATCACACAAACCAAGAAAACTATTGCCATCGTAGAGTCAAAAGACATTCTTGAGAAGAAGTTTAGAAAAGTTCTAATGGGATCCTTTAGACAGTTCTGAAGCGCAAGGCTGGCAGTGGAAAGATGTAGGAGCTATTTTGACCGAATTCTGAAGTATTTTTGTTGCATTTAGGTTTCTTTTAAAATCCTCAATCCTTTACTCTGTATTTATTATTACTTAATTAAGTAACCATCTTTCCTCACATTTGCTTGACGTAATGTGAAGCTCGTCACCTTGTTATACAAGTGGAATGGAGCGACACTGTTTCGTACATAGTTTCATCTAAACAACAAACAAAACCACAATCACAATCCTATTATATCGGATTCCTTCTCGGTAAGAAAATCACTTCTCTTGTTTCGTAGAGCAAATCTTACGCCTCGCCACGCCGCTTAAACTTACCTGATACCGCCGACGTTGAGTATGATACGATTTTCTCCATCCATGATGACGCTCCACCGATTGCAACTGTTTGGCCGGCCAAGTTTCGTCACTTACATCGCTCATGACAGTTCATGCGGTGTTGCGACTCGTGAAGATTAACTGCTCACAAACTTCTCACTTAGCACGGTGTCACCGGCAGAATCCTTACGCTACCCTGGTAAGCTTTATTTGTTCTTGGGCAATCTCTATTCCTCAGCTAGATTTAAAATGTTACACTCCTCA
Source organism: Anopheles punctulatus (assembly GCA_000956255.1). Lineage (NCBI taxonomy): Eukaryota > Metazoa > Arthropoda > Insecta > Diptera > Culicidae > Anopheles > Anopheles punctulatus. Next base: position 15,452 of record JXXA01004726.1, on the reverse strand, counting down.
CGTGCACCTTTTCCAAGCGAAATAAAATGTGTATGCTTTCAATTCCTCCCGAAGTGCAATTGCAGTTACGGTGCTTCTCGTCGGTCCAGCTACGTTTGATTTATGGATTATTATTTATTCGTGAACTTAAACGTGATGCAGCAGCCATTCTTCAGCCAGCCGGTGGTGATGCTCACATGTCGGCATGATGAACGATAGAGAACTGCTCGGCCAAAGCAGCATCGGACACACCGTCAACACCGTCGTTCAGCGTCGTCGGTCTTAGGCACGTCTGTAACGAATGAAAAATGAGCGTTAGTGTGCGTTTTGGGGGTTGTTATAATTTTAGCTTCAGTAAAGAAGCACATGAATGGCAGTTGAATCCAGTGGTGTGTTCGCACGGATAATTTAACAGAATGAAGAAAGTGAAGAACGGGTCTTAAAATATGCACTCTTTCTTGCCCCTTTAATAGTTATTGATAATTTAGTAAATAATTCAAATCAAAATGCTGGAGTGAAAACTTCTTCAACTTACTCAATTCAATTTACTCCCAAAAAAACTCCCCAAAACCAAAACTATAACCATCGTATAAGCTAACTTTATGTTACTTTTTATCACCAATATCGATTGGAAAATCCAATTAACTTTTCAATTACCCTTAGGGTCGATTAAATGATAGTAAAAAATCAAACTCCGTTCAAAGCCGATTAAATCGCATGTTTCGATAGGCCGAAAAATTGATTGCTGATTTAGGTTAATTCAATACTTTGTTTCTACCACAATAAAACATTTTTTTCGTTTCCCATATGCTCCCAGAGCTGCATAAAACCAATAAACCCATAAAATCTACCCCAGCGTTTCGTTATTAGCTCAACGCAACGCTCGTTTATCCCAACCGCTGCACATCGCCATCGTTAACGCAACAAACGGGAATGAACACGCCACGCGCGCTTACTGGTTTACCCCAAACTAATAACGTTCGCGGTTAACCGACAGAATGGTCCACTAAACGCCACTAACCAGCATTCGCTTACCCGTGCAACATTGTTCACCTCGCGCGATACATGGCACTTTCGACCCGTCGGCCCATCGATCATCATCGCCGGGGAGCTTAAAAGGAGATTGAAACACTGATAACACTAAATACAGCGCGGCAGGAGTGAGCGAAAGGTCACGAAAAGGTTTTTTTTTACGATCATCCCCAATGAACGTGTCCGACGATCGTGATAAGCGGATTAATTACGTCCATTTACCATCCGTTTTCATCGTTGCCAGCAGCGCACCATTAAACGACAGGGTTCGTTCATGGTGAAGCGGATATTTCATTACGATAGTTAACGCGCGTTAAACCCGGTATCGGTCGGCCGTGATTGAATCGGAATTAAATCAGCCAATCATGGTGGAAAGGGGAAAGACGGTGGAAATAAAAACTTCCCGCGTGAAGCGATGCGGTAGAACGATTCATTAATCTCAGCAGAAGCGAACAATGAAGATAATGTTTATAGTTATTCATCGAAGCTGGTGTTTCAGTAAATTATAATTACAAAATAAATTTTGTTTTATTGAACTTACATATTTAACTACTTTGCGTAAAAGATTTTTTATTAATTTTCTACGCCTTGCCTAGATTCAGGCGTATTGATATCCAAGACAAAAACCTGCGTGAAAGAACAATGCGTTTTTAGAATTTGCGATTTCATGTCTTTAATGTCCTACTTTGTATCCTATGAAGTCCAATGCAATACAAATTCAGTAGTCACCTTGTTTATTGGCCCAAGGAGCACCATCCTGAACAGCCTTATGGAAAGCATTTTCATTTGATGTCAAAATCAGCTGCCCAATGTAGGCACACACTTATACATGCATTTCCAGCACACGGAAATTGTCTCCCTTCAGCCAAGTTTTCCACACATTCTTCTTAAAACAAAGAACAATCTTGGCAACCACTCTGAAGCGAGTTCTAGCTTTCGGTGGCTATTTTACGTGTGACCATCGGTGTAGCGGATTCGTTTCTCCCTTTAGCTTCACAGTAAGGACCAAATCAAGACAAAAGCAGCGGCAAGCAAGCAGAGTACAGCAGTCGACGGCAATCAAAGAACGACAGGCATACTCAAAAACCGGAGCGCGAGCGCGTTCGCCACAAATCCGGTGGGGAATGAAACTTTTCACCCTGCGTGAAAGCCCCGACGATGGCAACGGGGCCAAAGCTCAGAGTGGTTCGGTACAAACCGCAAAGTTAAGAACGTTCGGTGCTAACCCAGATCCTGGGCTCGAAATCCGTCCTCTCTCAGAACGCCGCAGCTCCGCGTCGAGTTTACAAACGTGAAAGTCTTGCGATAGAAATGTGCAGCATACCATACCGCCATGGTAAGACCGCTGGCGAACACGTTGAAGAACAAGCGCATAGATCCTTTTAAACGCAACGTAGAGACGAGACAGGACAACATGAACCGAGCTCAACCGCTGGAGGGTTGGCAGTGTGTTTTAAACCGTGCTGTGTTCCGTCCGTGTCTTGTCGAATGAAAACGGCAGCTCGGGTTCGGATGTATCGTGCTCGCAGCAGGAGAACGCAATGCAATAAAAACAAAATGTGGTCCTGGTCGCGAACCATGCCTTACCGGCGAACGTGCGGTTCAGGCTAGCGAGCTGGAAAATGGAGACATTTGCAAGCGATCATTTATTTATTCATTTATTTATTAGATTCTTATGCACACGTGCACACTTGTATGTGTGTGTGTGATTGGCTAAGATCACTGCCCGGTGTCAAATGGTGTTTTACGTAACGAAAGAAATTGGCATTTGATATTTCAACGCTGATCGTTTCTGACTGCTGATTCCGCACACTGAATGGGGAGAAAGGGATTGAGAGAAGGGTTATTATTGCCCCTTTTTATTGTTGGAGATGTTTTTTAAATGTTTTTTTTCCACACAATATCTCACTCAAAGAAAATCCAACTGCCACTAAATTTTTAATTTCAGAGAATATTTGCAACGAGATGTGCTTCGACACCATCACAACAAAATTTCCAATCTAAATATCTAAACACTCCTGTGACACTTTGACAAACAAAGGAGACAGCTGACAAATATTCGTCTGTCTGTATTGCAAACCATTTATGGTTTGCTGTGAAGTCTCAACAAAATACCCTTATTTGACTGTTTCCACTCAAACCTGACAGCACATTCTCTCATTCGTCCGCGTTTCTTTTCATTCAAAGCCAATCTCAGCGCCCTCAGCCTGTGGTGGCTAAACGACACAAAGCATTGCCCGAAAACAAAAGTTCCGAATTTGTCGTCTAAGCCCGGCTCCTTCGTACAGCAAGCATCCTGTCCGGATGATCCTGAGCACGCTTTGAAACATGCACAATCGGAGGTGCTTCAGAATGTGGCAAATTTTCGTTCATTCCTAAGCGGCATTCCGGTTTCGTTTCGGTTACGGTCATTCTTTAGAAGATTTGTGCACGGGCACTGATTGAAGCACCTAAGCGGCACATGACACACCGTCTGATCACCTGAATGGTTGGGAATTGAGTAAGCATGTGAGCGTTGGTCGCATTTTCCAGTCACATTCCAGCTGACGGCATGCCAGATTCTGGACGTTCCAATTGCAGGTGAAAGATTACCTTCTGACGCGAGCAACTTCTTCCACTGGTTTGCATGCTTTGCTGTGTGGCAAGAAGGAAACAATTACCATGTAGGTTGACCGGATAGTTTGTTCGAATTATATTTAGTTGAATTTATTGCAAATTGTTTTAGAACTCCTTACTGTTTGCCTTTCAACGCAGCTGTTGCAAAAAAAGAGAATTCAAATAATTCAATGACTTAGTTTTTTGCTTTACCATTTAGGTAAAACACTAATAAAACATTATTTGCTCCTACTTTTGAAGTTCCGGCAATCCTCGAAAATTAATCTCCCACCGAATAGAATCAAGCCACCACAAGCGATGGACAAATGAACGCTTCCGTTCACGCCTTGTTCAATGTTCGTAGTACAATTTCACGCAGCGAACTGATCCTCTTTTAAAGGCGAATATCCCCTTGCAACTCGACAGGGATATCATCATTCCCGAGGGACCAAACGTTAGCCGGTCGTCTTTCTACGGCGAGCGAAATCCCAACGATAAACGAAACCGCATGGAATGCTGCTTAAATTTCACCTGGTGGTAAGTGAAAATCTAGTATCATTTTACACACACACACCCTCCTCATGGTTCACCCAGACACCTGGACCGTTGTGGGTCGGTCTATTTGCTTGCGCACCGTGTGATTGGAGTGCCATTCGTTTTGCAGCAGGAATTTGTCCGTATGGAAAATCCCACCCGCACGAGTGTCGGTGAACAATTTTAATAATAATTTAAATTTGTTTTTCCTACCCTTGTTTGCTAAAATTCACCCCTCAATGTGGCAAATATCGTGCCCTAGCGGCTCTAAGGATGGCTCGCCACAAGAGCACACAAACAAACTGCGAGCGACACGAAGCGCGCCGGGATAAGTGTACGAGAAACTTTTTGCATCAGCTTCACCCGCTGGATTAAGACACTCGTAAATCATTCACAGAATTTTGGGGAAAAGACCAACGCCCGTACGGAACGGATTATGAACGGGAAAAACAGGAGTTTCGGAATTATGAAAAGTGCCGATACCCGAGTGGGAGCTCAAATTCGCTTTTTATGTAGCGAAGCGGAGTGGAAAGAGAGAAAACTGAGCGCAGCAGCAGCATATTACTTACACTTAAATTCGATTTCCAATCACATTGTTCCACTCTTTTCCAAATTCACCTGCGTGCGGGATGGTAGAGTCGATGGGTTATGAAATTTTCCACACAAAAACCCAATCGGTCACATATTGATACGTATTTCCGAGCGCACCGTTTTGTTGGGTCATTCTTTTCCCACCGACACAAAAAATTGACCGGTTCAGGCGGCGGAAACCTTCTACGAAATTTGCCGACTTATTTAAACATTTATGAACGCTGGATGCGGTGCGGACGGATGCCTTCAGGCAGTGTCCGTGTCTTGCAGCCCGCTCGGTTCGTTTCGGTGAACTTGATCCCTTTTTGATTCGATTTGGAAGCAGCTTGCGAGGTCGGCATCGGGGGTGGATGAATCTGATGGAAGGTTAATATACCAATCTGTAACGTGTATTATGAAACATGACGATATGCTCAATGTATGATATGATCGCAACATTTTCATTTGATTAGGAGTAAGCTCGTGGAATATAATGTTTGAGCCATAAATACGTTTTTCTTTACACGATTTTTATTGTATTTTTATAAATTGAAATTTTCCAAAAGCTGTTTCGGATTCACAGTTCAGGTGATTCTCTATATCTCACTATGAATAGAAAGCTTATCAATGTTACCAGTTTATTGCAGGCGACCATCGACAAACCCGCCTTCAGCTTTCTACAAGCCAATCATCGTTCGACGATTCGTCGAAGGATCTGTTTTTTGGCAAGATTTTTTCCCCCACAAATCCTTCGGAAACGCTCCGTTTCCCACAGAATAACCGTTGATGCTCTGGAGCGCCCCTGCAGATGAACGTTGATGCGTGTGCGCTCCACACGGCTTCCCATCGCCGAAACGCACTCATAAAATATCAATTACCTTCGAAGAACGTGCCCCCGCAACGGTTGGCTTGCGTTGGGCGAAGCGGGATCACCTAATAGCGCACACGGGTCGCAACCATTGGATTTAGCGCGACCAGCTTTAAACAGCTCCCTTGAATTTTCATTTCAGCGCACCGTGAAGGATGTGTTTGCGTGTGTAATCGTTAAAGTAAGTTCTTTGCCTCTCGCTCGCTCGCTCGCTCGCTCCAACAAGGGTATTTTAGTAGCACCAGCCCGTGACTCATGTAGGCATAATTTAATTTATATCGTCGTTCTTCGTTCAGGTTCACACATCGCAACAAGCAATAGCGGTATACCGAAAGCCTCGTCATGTTGAGACCTTTGCAGAATGGACCACACCAGGGCCGCATGGATCATCTCAGGGAGCAACCTTATGCAGACGCGGTAAGCGGAAACCTTACCGTACAAAGTATCAAAATCCTCCGGTGTTTGTCTCGCATCGTCGGTTTCCAGCATTCTGGCAAATGTTTACGCGTGGCTGGCGATGAGATGAGTAAACGTTTCACTAAGGTGGGCGCGAGCGCACGGAATGCTAGGAAAATGTTTCGCCATATTTGTTATCCTTGCCGTAAACGAGAGGGATACTGTTTTGCATGTCACCATGATTGACAGAACCCGTAACCATGCGCTCAGGTATGGTTTAATTTACACACACGACAGAGAGACGACGCAAATGGATGGAGATGGTCGAGATAGAAGAAAGAAAATGGATTAGGTGCTCCAGTAAAAGCCAACCAAACAGCTTATATCGATGGGAATTGAGGTAAATATTTTTTCTAATATTTCCTTAATTATTTAATTTAAAAAATCCATTTAAAAAAGCGGCCTAAAGCTGTCCTCTCTTCAAATAATCGGATTGAGCAAGAAACTTTATAATTATATAACATATCAGGAACCCTTTAGAGCCATCCTGGATTCACACCTTCCGCGAATTATCTGATCATACGCCCCGGCGTGAAGCGTTGCGTTTCCATTTTTCTTTTAGTTGTATTTTTAGCTGCTGGCTGTTTCGAAGCCATTCCCACGCCTAGGCTGGTGTTTATCTTTTCAACTTTACATCCCTGGCTTAATGTTCCGCCACGCACAAACTTCTTCGCCCACGCCCCCGTCCCTCTTTCGAGCTGGTTGATTATACAGTCAATTTTGTGCAAATGGGTTGTAATGGAGCTGCAAGGCTTCATGGTGATGATGATAAATTACCTTCCAGCCACGAATGCTTTGTTTGATCTGCGTGAACCTAGAAGCTGGCGAGTCAGTTTCTCAGGCTACCGGGCTGAAACGGAGCAGCGTTATCGGCTACCTCACCGTCTGCAGCACAAACACCAGCTTGGTTTTCTTTTTTTCTTCGAAACACCAGGCGCCTCCATTTACCGAAGGAGAAGTGAATCACCATGCGTCTCCATCGTGTGCTTTAAAACGGGTCATAATAATTAGTCAATTACTCTCATTATTTTCGTTCGCCTCGGATCGGACTGGGCACGATCCAGCACCTCGCTGCGAGCAAAAACTCACGATTCAATTCGTCCCAATTCGTACGACACGGACAGGCCCGGTCCCGTACGAACTAAATTTAGCAAATCGATAAAGATAACAAAATGATAGCTTTCAGCTTTCAACCACAATCCCTCTAGCTCTAATTCTATCGACCGGACCATCGCCGCTGATACCCGAAAGCGTTTCGAAGCTCATGAAGAACGACCACATGTCGACGTACCGAGTGCTTCGAACCCCCGAAGCACAATCCAATGCCGTATCAACAAGTTTATTGCTTTCCGGAGAATTCGGAAATACACACTCACTCAGACACACATACACACGTACACACAAGTGCAGCGTATCAAGCAGTAACGGATGCCTTCTACATCCGAGCGATAAAGCCATCGACGGGTCAAGCTATCGGAAGGTCGGACGAGCCTGTTTCCTTCCGCTTCAGCGATTCGAACAACCAACGAGCGCTTCCGTTGGCAAATTTGTCCAATATCATCTCTGCGTGTAGAACCCAACAAAGAAGCGAAAGAAAATACAAAAAATGTACGAAAAAAAACATCCCGCTCGGCTCTATCGTACCATTAACTCTCTTGCGTTCTCTGCTGGTAAAAAGCACGGGCGGGGTGGTTTTTATGTGCATCCATTGCTTTCATTGTCCAAAAATCTCACACCGTCGGTCACCGTTCTTTCGATAGAAAAATGCAAAACTGAAGCACAGTCTAAAGCGTGGCGAGGGGTTGAAAAATTTGTTCAATGCTTGTGCATTCCACTGAATTCACGATCACGAGATTTGCATAAAGTCATCGGAGGAAGTTCATAAATCGATGCGAATATGCGAGTCCCTAAAGAGTGACCGTTCGTGCGGACGACAGGTCAGGGATGAATCTAACTCATAAGGGTTTTTTGTGAGCAAAAATTCAAGTAGGATAATCTGTATGCATCGTTAGGAAGAAAGAAAGAAAAAGATAATCGAATATTTTGAATATGTGAGAATGGCTTATCGGCTATTATTACCGCATGGCTTAGTTCCTTACAAAAAGATTTTTTTTACAAAATATCTAATATTTTAATTAATTTTTTTTAAACATATTATTTTATAGATTTCAATTGAATTAAATTTCACAAAAATACGTTTGGAAAAATAATGATTATCGGGCTGACTATCACACATTAATTGTTTTTGCACAATACATATAAAGTATCCGCATCATAAATTACTTTAATCGATGTGTCCATTAGCTACCCGTTTCCCACCTCATTGACTCGAGTCGGTGTAAAGCTTCGATCCAGCTCCACACCACCTAAAGAACAGAAATATTCGAACTAATTTCCTACCAGTACACTCCAAAAGCCAATCAAAAGAGAAGCCCAGTCTACAAATTAGAGTGGGTTGCAAAAGTTTTCCATTTAGCTCCAGCCCTCAGCGGTGCTGCTCGAGCGCCGGAAAACTACCAGCCGAAGAAAATCGAACAGTGTGAATGGATGAAAAACTACAACCGACGAGAAAGCGCCAGAACAAAAGACCCGCATCACAATCGAAACGGTGGTGGAGCGACCGCCTCGGCACAACTTTAAATCGAAGCCAATTTTTCATTTGCATTCACCGCAGATACGAAAGCCCCGAACGAGATTGGCTCCGTGGTTTGTAGTGTTTTTTGGTCCCGCATTTCCCGTTGACCTTAAGCCACATCAGCCGAGCGAAGGGCAAAAGACCGCCTGTGGCCTTGCCTGTTCTTCGGTGGTATTGGCAACAGTGTAACCTTTCGACTGCAGTGACCTCCAGTGAAGGTTTCGGTGCTTTTCATTTTTCGAATCACAAATGAAACGAAAAAAAATGCGATTTCAATCACTGTGAGCCATAATTTTCGTTGCGAAATTGTTCCGAGAAAAAAGCGCAAAACACAATTATCTCAACCGATACTCCGCTTCACTCAGCTCGTCAACGTCAGAGTGTCTGACGTGGTCGTTGCAGGCTAGAAAACATTAAATCATATCCTCTGTCTCTCACAACCGTTTTCCGCTCAGGCCGATACCGCGGGAGAGGGGGGTTAAGAAAAACGATTTTGCAACAATGGAATTACTTTGCCCATTTTTCTGATCCAAGCCCGTTTGTCGCATCATTCACCATCGCCACCAACGACGCTCTCGACGATCGCTCACACCTCACGGTGTTTTGGATGAGCAAGCGCGCCAAGACTGCGTTAGTACCTATGAACCATATCGCCAATGTCCCGCTCAGCGGACACTTCGGTCAAAATGATGGCGTTTATTCAATGATGCTTGCATAATCGGATTCATTCAATATTAAGTTATGTGTGTCGTTGCTTTTATTTGCCTTCCCGAGCGCTCACTCCCTCTACGCATGCTGTGATTGAGACCAACTGGAAGGAAGTAAGTGTACGAACATTGTTTCCAAACTGCCAGCATGAAATGGTTGAGGATTTTTTTGTTTTGCCTCTTTTTCCCCAGTTAGAGCGATTTGACAGCACCAATTTCAGGCATGATCGGACCGACCGTCCTCGTGAGCTGATGGACACGACTTATGCAGGGGACAAGCCATTGCCCACTGGAAAAGTTGTTTGCCTTTGCTCTGATTGTACTATGGGAGTATGTGTGGGTGAGTGTGTGTTTGTGTGTGTGGTCCGAAGGCAAAGTGGCTTCGATGGGACAGACAATTTGCAAAAAACAGACCAACTTTCCCGCAAAACTTTGTCCCTTATGGGTGTGACATGGTTTGAGATGACATGTGTTCCTTGGGCGGTCTGCGGGTGGGATGAATGAGGTAAAGTTTTACGTTCAATCTGCCATTGAAAACACACTCGATTTACGATCTATATTGAGTATGAACGATTTTGTCACTTTCAAGTGAATAAATCGAAGTAAAAAAAACATGAAAAGCTGTCGCTTTAATAAGGTCTAAACGTGTTTTCGCTAGCATACTATTATCTTGCTCATTTAAATAAGCCATTGAGCAATTGTAAATCACTGGTCCAAAATATAGTAATTGATTTTTTTTTCAAACTTACCTAGCGAAACATTTAATGTTTGTTTAAGTGCCGCTAACATTTTAATCGATGATTTTTATTTTATTTTGGTAGCACTATGTTTGTGCTTCGTTTTAACCGGCACGTTTTAATGATCGTTAATCCTCCCTCTTCAACGCTTTCTATGCCGGGCCTCATTAGGGAGCTGCATTTTTTTAATTTTACATCGTTCTCAGTGGGATTTTAAAATTTTGAAGAAAAATTTAACAAGCTTCCACCTCATTGCTCTGTACACGGTTCCTTATCTTTGGTGTTATCGATGTAAACTGGAAGGTTTAATAAACCGTAGCCTTCATCAAATTTGTACGTCTCGGGCTTCATGATTTCTTTCTTTTGTAGAAAACGACACGAAAATTAAGCACGCTTATCCATCAAACATGAAGCTGTCACCGAGAAAATTTTGCGAAACTGATGTTTGCCAAAGTAAGCGTTCTTTTCATTTATTAAAAAAAAACAACAACCGCGAAACTTTCCTGGCAATCGTAATCAATAATCGGTCAAACTTCGGATTCTTCACACTTTTGTCCCGGCCGAAAGAAGTTTGCTGTGTGAATTTTATTTCTTTCAGGTGTGTTTTTTGTTTCTCTTATTTTATTCTCGAAGCAAAGTCGGGTTGCTAAAAATAAAAACGGAACAACATTTACACCAAATGGTTACTCCATTACCTCAGATTGATGATCTTTGAAAGTTTGACATTTTGGTTCCGTTGCTTCATGGTTTTGCTACGCTTCTACTGGAACAAGATTAATTCATCCTAAAGTATGGGTGGGATGAAAACTTTTCCCCAAAACGCAGTCCATCATACTGTTGATAGGATTAAATTAATCACAAAAACAATGTCATCGCCTGCCAAAAAAGTGAAACAACCGCCCCATCCACCATTTCACGGTCGTAAAAGGTGTGTAAAAAAAACAAAACAAAATCATACTCCTGCGAACCAAGCCACACCGGCACGATTTTCCTGACAATCATTTTTGCTTGAAAAAAAAATCTCCCACTGACCTTTGGTCCCTCTGGCAAGGGAGCTTACAAATTTATAGAGAAACTTTTTAAATTTGCTGTGCACGCGGTGCTTGCTGGAGGAATTCAATTTGTTTTGCAAAAGGTATGCGAAGTTGATAATGTTTCCTTCTTTTTTATTGCTTTTTATTGTGATTTGCTACGACGGATGGCTTCGGTGTTTGGTGGAAAAGTTGTACGATTTTTTTTTCATTACAGATTTATGCTCTTACCGAAGAATACCGGCTGTTGTTGCTAGTGAACAAAAACTTTTATAGAGCTAGTTAATAAACTTCAGTTCAATTTTTAAGGTTACTCAATTTCAAGCAACAGCCTACAAAGTTCATATATTAAAATCAATAATTCAATTGTATAGTCTATTTTAAGCCCAAACAACTCTCAGCTTTGCTTCAACAAGAAGCAATCAACACCAGAATCATCCCAGGTTTGATCCTTCACCGTTGAAGTTTAATATGTCATATGGTCTTGACATACAACTTCTCCAAAGCAATCTTTTGATTCAGCGTTCCCCTTATCCCACACCCCAAAGTAAACAAACTGAAAACGGAGTTTTATCACCACCAAGTTCCTGCTTCAATGGGTTCAATTTCAACCAGCAGACAAACCCTTACAACCCGAACCGTTCCCGAGATGCGAAGTGACCTTTTCCATCCCGTTTCTTCGATAACAAGGAGAACCCGGTGCGATATTCCCGGACCCGACTAGAGTCGGCATGAATCTTATTTATCTATTTGTTGACAAAACCACATGGTCTCTTCATCATCGGCTGAATGATGGTGTAAAAGTTTCGGGGGAAGTCGAACGAAGGTTTGTTGAATACAGGAAGGAAACTATCATCGGAACCTTTTCCGTTTTGTGCCTGATTCTACCCTCCAATTTCGTTTTTATTTTTTGTTTAGAACATGCCTGATGAAAGTAACACGAACTAAAACATTCCATCAATTTTGTCGAAAGATTTCGCAACAGATGGGGCGAATTCTCCTGAACTTATGGCGAATGAACGAGCCACAAAATGCAGCACCACCTTCCACAAATATAAGCCTCCGTTGTGATGATAATATTCCACGTGGAGCTCATAATTGGAGGGCTCAGCGCAAGTTCTTCATTTATTTGCGTTCGCTGGAAAATTACTTTCCCAGCGCATATACGCTTTTACCAAACTTGGGGCACGCACGCTCCCAGGTACTTTGCTGATTGAAAGCGCAGGAAAATGAAGTACCGAACCATTTGGAGGTGGTAATGGAATACACAAGCACACGCCAGAAACAAATTCCAAGCCTCAAGATCTATCATTTCGTTTTGCTGATGCGATAGAGACCGACAGTAACGTTTTACGCGCCACGCTTGATGCTCACTTCCCTCGCGAAGTGGAAATTCTTTGCATCATCTGCTCATGCTGAGCGCGGCAATCGTGTAAGGAATGCCTGGGAGGGCTGGAATGTGGGAAAATAATTTCAGCATAAACATATTTTGGTCGTTGGTTTTGCTTGAAGCATAGCCGGGGAAACCAACACAACACATCAATTACGTTAAAAGGTGCCGCGTTGTTTCGCGCACTAATTGAAAGCTAGACTTGCAAAGATAAGATTAAAGACATCGCGAAGATGAACAAAGTTTGCATCAATATTGAAGCAGGCTGGCGTTCGTGCAGAACGTCCTTTGATGTTCGAACTTTTCTCTTAAAGCCTTTTTTTCTTTCGAAGAGTACGGCACAGCAATCCCAAATCTGCCCCGTATTGCCTCGAGCGGTTAGACTAAGTGATTACCCAAACGCAATTAATATTACCGCTCTCTTTCTGTGGGCTGCAAACCGGGTGAATGCTTGCTCATGCGGTGAAAAAATGAAACGTACGGCGCTTAATTTACGTTAAATGGTTCAGCTTCATTTTTCGGTTCACACTGTCCATCAACTCCATCCATCAAACATGCTTTCATTTGTCGGAATAAAAAGGAAAAGAGTTCAGCGAACGAAAAAATCGCTTTCATACCGTCCTTCCTTCCGAGAATTTTGTTCCATTGTATTTCCGCGGTGAGGTTGTCTGTACGTGTGGGAGTAAACTTTTCATTTGAGCGAGAGAGAGTGGGGGAAAATCTCACCATTACGGACTTGCTGGCACCTTCCCAAATGAGGCCAGGAACAGTGAGCAGTGTGTCACGGGAGGCAAAAGGATTTAGCGAAAATTTGCGCTGCTGGTGTGAATAACTCCGGCAAATATTTGCTCCAGAGGTAATTTGCTTTCATATTTCTGTTCATTTTCGCATAACAAACATTTGGGGTTCGGTTTCCCTGAAATCCGATACCGCATAGTTTGTGACAAAAGAGTAACAGATATTTTTCTACGAGTGTTAACATCAACACCTGCACAAACTGCCTTAGAATGGGACGAAATATTCCACAGGAATTTACAATCAGTAATTTAAAATTGCAATACGGCCAGGCCGTTTCTTCTCTAAATAATAAATTTAAAAAAAATACAATCAGTACGGTTTGAGTCTAACTGATACTCAAAGTAACTTAACCTCAAGTGGTTTAATATTTTTACAATTGCTTTTGTCATCTGATTTATTCTAAAAACTCGTTTTGAAACGTTTAAGCCGTATTCCACTACAGCCTTTTTCATTGATAAGTTAAAATCCTAGTGATTTTTTTTCAACCTTTGCATGTTTCACAAGCCAGAAGGAAAGTTTAACAGAAGTGTAAATTGCAAGATGAAATAAAAATGTCAGAAAAGTATTTAAAAAATAATATTTTTACACAAAACACACTGACCAGTTTTCTGTTATTCCATCCGCAAATTTTTTTCTCACCAACCATAGCACAACCCCGTGGAAACCGAACCAGCTGCCGCCAGTGATGAAACGCTAAAGAAAGATGACGTTAATGATGTTGATGAATCGTTACATTATTCAGATATCAAGTATCAATGTAGGAGACTCGGTCAAACATACGGTCGCACTGTTTCACCATCGTGTCCTTTCAGTTGCGGATGCATTATTGATGCCGCTTTTATTATCTTTCCCAGGTTCTCTGTTCGTTGTTGCGGAGCGGAGACGCTGGCGTTGTAAAAATAAGCACACAATAGGAAAAACATTTCTGTCCCAAAACAATGGCAACGGCAATAATTATGTATCGGGTGTGCGTTGAGCAGCGCTCGAGAGATACTTTGGAAATCGAGCCTACTCCGAGCTTCCCTTAAATGAAAATGTTTCCCCAGTCGCTCCGAAACAAACAACCAAGTCCACGGAAATTTTACTATTTACAGGAAAAGGCCCAAAACACAATTCAAAGAAGCTTAAAGGCAAAAGCAAAAAAGGCCCACAATTTATAAAAAATCTCTCGACTTTACCACTGAACGTAACCCACTTGGCAGATTCACTGGAATGGTACCCGAAAATGCTGGCTTCTCGTTCCGGGGTTTTCCAACTGCCACCGACAGTTGTTACCAACATTTCAAAAACTCTCCATCCACACAGCTTCAACAACTCCTGCTCCGACCACCGGTAAGATGCGTTTCGGTAAGAGCGTCTGTCAGTGACATCATAAGCGGCGGCAGTGGGAGTGAACTGCGACGCACTGCGTTGTGGGTGGTGCATAAATTCTGCCTGTTTAAAAGCAACTAGCTTGCTTGTGGTGGTCAACGAATTTACGACCTTTCGGCCTACTAAATCTCCAGCAGTCGCACCAGCGTCCGGTTGATTCACTTAGAACCACATCGCGGTGCAGTACGGCTTCACACAAACTCCCACCGGTAGAATAAACTCCCTAGCGATGGTTGGTGAACTTCCCACTGGTTACATCGTCCCATTAGGACCCGTCCCAGCACAGGCCCGGGGGAAGCTTCAGGCTTGGATCAGCCAACGGTCGGTGTCGCTCGGTAAACTCTACCCGATTGCTAATCAAATGTGGGCAGCGTTCGCACCAGGGCACACATTTGACACTTAGTAGCTTTGAAACGTATTCCAAACCACCGTGTCCTGCGCTTTCTCTCTCCCGCTCCCACGGGGGATATATTTCTGGTCCAAATCAACCATCCCGGTCCGAAGCGTCAGCTTCATTACCGAAGCTCTTTCAATTCAATTGATGTGTTGATGAGTGTGTGTGTGTGTTCATGTGTGAGTGTGGACGCCCCCCGAGTTCAGTGGTCACCGGGTTGGGTAATCAATCAAGCTGGATGGTGGTAAAATGTGCTGATGCTCATTTCCAAAATACGCCTTTTTGAATGCGTGTGAAAACCGGTGCATGAGCGTAATGCATTTTACATTTCATTATCCACCTACGGGGAGTTACG